>CAEGAE010071571.1:0-42261 GCA_903067095.1 Girardinus metallicus | reverse complement strand
TATATTTTTTTTTTTTTTGGGGACTTATTTGATACAACTCTGCATGATGCCAGCATTGAGCTTCAATATTGATAGTCTCTTTGAAAAAAAAGAAAGGACTCAAATGTCCAAAAATGTTTTAATGCAAGAAAGATGTTATGAGAAAAGCCACTACTTGTAAATTTGTTAACCTTTTATGTTTATAATATTTCATTAAAACCAATTTTAAATTTGACACCAGGCCTCTCTCAGTCTAAGGAGAATATTTGTCATCAGTTAAGAAAAAAATTGTTTTTTTTCATACAACTATATATTTGTTATGTTTTTTTTATGTTGAATAAGTCATCCCCTTTATGTAGATTTTGAATGTAAAAATTATTTTCCATCTCTTGACTTTAATTCTAATTTGTTGTGTTCATCAAGATGGTTGAGTGATTTTTCTATTTTGTACATATGATCAATGAAAGTACTTGTGATGATGCTAAATTGAAAATATAAAAGTTGAAAAAGCAAACAAGTTAAAACTGAGCCTTGTGGGCTGCCATAGATAATTTCTTCTTTTCAATTATTAAAAAAAATGATTCAAAAATTATATTATTTCATGTGAAGTATAATGAAAGCAGACTAAAACCTGGGCTTGTTCAACAATAAGTAATAAAAAAAACTTAATATTATTTCAGTTTTTGCTTTTGTGGTTTAAACTGTTCACAACATAGCATTTTTGAAAATTGGATTCCTGTTATCTCACCAGTAATATAACTAATCTAAAGACACAGGAAGAAAACGCCATCATCATTGTAAACAGCTAGCTTTGAAAATGCTAAAAAAAATGTACTAAGACCCTAAAGTACTAATGTTTCAACACTACCAACTTTCTGTTTCACTATAAAAAATATTATAAAAGTACATCTAAAATATAGATGGTATTTTTATGTTTTTGTTCAGTTTTATGCACCAGTCAAAGAGCATGATACTAACAGCATGCATTATCTTTGATTAAGGTAAGCTTGTGTACTGAAGCCTCTCAGACAAAGATGACAGGAAACTGAGCAGTAAGTATGTTTTGCATAGTGGCTTTATACAGTAACAAAATGGGAAAAAAAAATCATTTTATTTTATATTCGTTAAAATACCTTAAAATCCTATCTTAACACAGGTTCCTGTTGTCCAACATTGATCTAAAGAAGTCGGTGAATGGAAAGTTTGATGAAGAGACTTTTGTTTGTTTGTTTGTTTGTTTTTGGTTCATTTCATCAGATTCATCATGACAGGACCAGAAAATGTTAGAAAAAGAATCAAATAAACTACTGACATAAATACTCTGAAGCTTTCATATTCTAAAACTGAAATTAGTTTTAGAATATGAAAGTTGGGTTGCACCATGGTACAGTTATTAGCAATGTTGCCTTGCAGCAAAAAGCTACTGGGTTCAAATCCAACCCTGGCCTCTTTCTGGATGGAGTTTGCATGTGTGGGTTCTTTTTGGGTCCTCTCACTCCATACCAAAAATGTGACTGCTAGGTTGATTGATCCAAATTGTCCTAATTCGCCCTGGGATGGCCAGTCAACCAGACCATATCCTGCCTCTTGCCCAAATACTATTGGCAAAAGATCCCCTCCTAAATCTCCCCAACCCACATCTGCAATGATAAGTAAGTATAGATGATTGAGGAATTGCATAGTCACTTTTACCAAGTGGCTCACCTCAGTGACTATCTCTTTGACAATATCCAAAAATCCTTACTTAAGCACAATTGCCTCAGCTCAGGCAAGTTGTAGTTAGTTGTTTGCCAACTGTTTTACATAAAAGTATTATACCACAACGTTAGGCCTGGGCTTTTGTAAAATAAGTCGACTCATTTTTAATGATTAGGTCATCACAGAAGGAGACGGCAGGGTCCATGTGGAATCCACCAAAGGCCACTGCATCTTCACTATCGAGGGTGCCGAGAGACAGGATGAGGGGATCTACTCTGTCGTTGTTCGAAACCCAGCAGGGGAAGACACAGCTGATATCAATGTCAAGGTTGTTGGTAAGACAAAGATACTCTGCTCCTAGATAAAGATAAAATGAACTTTTAGAACAAACATGTTCTAACTACATTACTGTCTTACCACATAGATGTTCCAGATCCTCCCCAGGCTCCTAAAATCCTCAGCGTTGGGGAGGATTCCTGCATTGTTCAGTGGGAGCCCCCTCTTTTCAATGGCGGAGATCCAATCATTGGTAACAACACCACTAAACTGTTGAAATTTGCCAGCTTATGCAACAAATTTTATTCCATGTCGTTTCAATATATTTTGGAAAGATAGACTTCCAAGATATAATTTCTTTTTCTCCTGAGACTCAGAAGAAAAAAGGTTTTGGTATTTTGTTCTTTTTTCTTCCTATTTTAAGTATTAAGGTTGAAAGAAACGCATTGCAAATCTTTTTTTTTTTTTTTATTAAAAAAATGTTTCTTATACTGGACTGGTCTTGCTTATCCTCCCCAGGCTCCAATTTGTCTTTACTTAATGAGCTTTTAAAACTGATATATTCCATTCATTTTCATTTTCTAAATGCTTAAAACAGACTCCTACTTTTTAAAATTCATGTTTTGAAGAAATTGCATGAAGTGCTTTCATCACTAATGGGCGCTGACGTCACATCCGCATGAGCGAAATGCAGCTTTCTTGCTTCCACTGTGGTCTTTCCTACCATGACAGCTAGGAAAGACAAAGTCGTATTTCAGAAGCAAATAAAGCAATACCATAAACATTGTTGTCTTCCAAATATAATGGGCTCTTATGTTTTCATGGATTTCCAAGCAATCCTGAATTAAGAAGACGGTGGCTTGTAAATATTCATTGCGACAAATTAAAGCTATCGCCGCACAGCCTTCACTCCGGATCAGCTTCTTCAGCTTAAAACTACCGGGGGGAGACGCGTGGTAAATAAATGAGCCTGTGTTATTTCCATAGAATCACTTCTGTATTCAGCCTGAAAGAGCACTGGTCCGTCTATACACCCTGCTGTAAACACCATCCTATTTGAGCTCTTTACAAGGAGCTTGCAAAAGTAATAAAACTAAATAACACGGCCATATTTTTCTAAAAGCAACAACTTTGAAACTGAACAGTCAGCTGAACTAGAGCTCTGACACCAGTGCTGACCTACTTTTAAGCTATGGGGCTAGTTGTGCTTCCTCATGTTTGATACTCACGACAATGAACACACTTTACAGCAATATACTTGAAAATAAAGACAAAATAAGGTAAAAACATTGTCCGTTAGAATGAATGAAAATGTTTAGATACGTAAATAACACATTTTTATAATAAAAATGTTGGAGAATATTGCCTACTAGCATAAGCTAAATATAATGTAAGCCACAAAGTTTATAGAAGTAAACCTCACCTTCGTGTCCATGAGTGTATAACGAGGCATCTTAAAGCCTTTCTCCAGCTTGTTTGTTGGGGCGTTGGTTCCCGCCTTACAAATATGATGTACGTCGTTAATAGATAGCTTGGGCAAGCCTTGCAAGCACCTAGTGTAAAATGCCATTTTCAATAGACCGGAAGAGACCGGGCTGCGTATCCCCGAACACGGAAGCAGAGGTGCAAAGAGCCCATTATATGTCTGAAACACAGGTAAACATCAACATACTATTACAAAATATATTTCACTATTTTTGATTAAAATGCATTCTCTGAAGTAGACAGTGGCCCATAGCTGAGACCTTTTAGTCTGGAGCCGTTGTTGATGAGAGCCTTTATTTTTATGCCGTTTTTTTTTTTTCTGGCACCTTTATTTCTGAAGATCTTTTTGCTAAGGCTTTTCATTGTGATACCGTTTAATCAGAGGTCTGATGGCTTTTTGTCTACGGTTTGACATTTGAGGCTGTTTGTTCTAATGTACACCATAATGGACAATCCATCAAAGTCGTTTTTGCTCAAAAAATGGTTGTAGTAAAATGTTTTATATGCTTTATATTGCCTGTACATAGACATGAATATAATGTGCTGCTCTTGAATGCTAAGGTTATGTCGTGGAAAGGAAGAAACTGAGGAGCTACAGGTGGATGCGACTGAACTTTGACCCATACCCTGAAACAACCTTTGAGGCCAGGCGCATGATTGAAGGCATGCCGTACGAGATGCGAGTCTATGCTGTCAACAGCATTGGCATGTCTCATCACAGTCCAGCCTCCCAACCATTCGTGCCAGTCGGTGAGTGTTTTTAGGAATCTCACACCAAGTAATTTTTTTTATTCATACATAAATTACCTCATATGTTTACTAAATGTTGTTTGTTGTTGGAAGTCTCTCATAAAGACAATTTGATGAAGACAGGAGGAACAAAAGAGATTTCTTCAAATGTCATACAATAGATTTAGAAATCTTGTGTCTTGCTTCAGCAATATTTAGCAATAGACTCAGTTTAGTCCATGAGATGTTTTCTTTAGGTCACAGAGTTTACTCACTCATGGTTACGAGAGGATGGGGGGGATGTTTATTTGTGTTACAAGAATATGGCCTCGTTTGTCTTAGCAACATCACACAGGGTGTTTGTGTACCCAATAGAGGAATTAACGCTGTGTAATGCTAACATTTCTGTGACTACTGCTAAGAGAACCACTAAAATCATGAAGCTTTAACATGCACGTGATTCAGCTTACTCTCAGTTCCTCCTGAAATCCCTTACATTGGTAATTTGAGTCATCATGGTTTATATATTTATGTTTGCACAATATGGACAGTTAAAGACTCTTTATGTTACAAGACAGAGTCAACCAGGGGCTTGTGGTTGAAAGCCTGTCTATATCTATCTATATGAGAGCAGTGCTGTTTATAATCGTACCTATCAAAACATTACTGAAATCTTAATTTAATAGTTTTGCTATTTGTGTATTCTGAGTAACTCTTTATTTAGAATCAGTCCAATATTATTTTGATTACTAAAGTAAAGACAGCAAAAAGACAAAAGGGACTGTTAGAGACAATGAGAAGACAAATTCAGAAAACAGACAACGAAACACACGACAGACTTGATAAGCAGCCATACAGTCACTGGAAAAATGATAAAACCTTAGCTTCCCAAGGTAGTAGAGAAGAAGCCAGTGGAGGATTTGATGCTTGTGGAAGCAGAAGAAGAAACCAACAGAGCCAAGAGCTCTTTAACTCCTGCAGCCAGGAGATTATCACCAGCAGCACCCCCTGGAGGGTTAGCCTTCAGTCTGGAGGTGGGAGATCCAGCTGACAATGAGAAGCCAGCAGGAGGGAGTGCACGTTTTCCTACAGAGAAGGAAACAGTGGTCTCCGAGGAATCTGCTGCAGACAACATGTTTGCAGGAGGAATTATTATCTTTAGGTGCAGTTTTGTCTTGTTGCTTTTGTATTCAACCTGCCAAAGAATACAGGAGTGTTTGTGTTTTAAAAAACAGACGTTAGTGATATTAAAATGTTAGCTGAACTACAAGAAAATTCTTTCCATCTGAGTTTTATAGCTGATATTGCTGGTTAAAGTTCTTCTGGTTTGTAAAGGATTTGATTATGTATCGAGTAGAGCATAAAAACAGGTTCCAGGTCATTGTAACCTCCTCTGCCTGTCTAGATCGGCTCAGCTGACAGAACAATAAAACTTTGAAAAAGAAGAATCAGTTGATGCTAAGTTGGCCTTATGAGCAGCTTCCAGAAACATCCAAAGCTCAATTTAGCAATCTATCACATGCTTTGTCTGTTTCTCTATTAATAATGCACTTTCATCTTTTGCGTTTTGCCCAAATAAGAGGCCAAGCTATTTAAAAAGGGATGTAACAGTGGTTTGCTTTTGGAACCTTTGCAGTTAGAACATTGCATGGGTTGTAGCAAATGAACCAAGGTCTTTTTATGCACATCAAAATCATGTCATTTTATCCCCAGTAGACGCGTAGCACAGCAGGCACTTAGACCTCAGTCTGACAGTGAACTGCAGGTCAGACAGAGAGCTCATATTTCTCTGCATGAAAGAAGGCGCCACTCACAGGCTTACAGGGTAACAGACTGTTAGATAACTGGTGTCCCACTTAAAAACAGGCTGGCTGAATCCACCCGCTGTGTGTAACCAGTGACTCGTTAACAGAGATGAAAATCATGTAAGTCAGTCGACACTATGACTTTCACAGGTGCCCCTTTTTAAGGGGTTTTAATTTTAGACATATAACGACATCAGTGGCCAAGTCTGTTGTAACTTTATGTAGATTCAGGCTGCCTCATTTGCTCTCATTTTTACTTGCATTTGTCTCTCTGATTATATTTAGTTTGAACATAAAAACCATCCATTTTCTAATACCCTTGTCCCTAATGGGGTCGGGAGGGGTGCTGGTGCCTATCTCCAGCTAACGTTCCAGGCAAGAGGTGCCAGTCTGTCGCAGGGCAACACAGAGACAGACAGGACAAACAACCATGCAGATACACACTCACACCTAGGGAGAATTTAGAGAGACCAATTAACCTGACAGTCATGGTTTTGGACTGTGGGAGGAAGCTGGAGTACCTGGAGAGAACCCAGGCAAACACATGCAAAGTCCATGCAGAAAGACCCCGGGCCGGGAATTGAACCTTCTTGCTGCAAGGCAACAGTGCTACCAACTGCGTCACTGTGCAGCCCTGCATAAAAACCAATATCCAAAAACCTATGCAACATCAAAATCATCAGACACCAAAAAGAAGAAATAATGATGATGCATTTGCAGTTTGTTCTCCAATGCTGCCATTTATTCATTAGAATTACTGAAACTAATTTACACTTTGTGTTGCATGCTCATCGCTTCACACACGCACGTTAAGGCAACACTTTAGTCTATTTTGATGACTGAATGAGACAAATTATTCTCCTGTTCGTTTTAAACGGGAGAATAATTTAAATAAACAAATAAGGAAATTCCAATAAATTCAAGGGAGATTCAGACATTCAAACATGGCTGAATGCTCTGCAGGCATGTTAGTGGCGTCAATCGAGCTCATCCACTTGTTTAGGTGTTCATTTAGAACCTATGGCTTTAATTCTTTAACCGCCTAAGCAGGCTCTTTATCTACCCTCTGCCGCTCTCTCAGCCCCTACTAGCGAGCCCATTGGACTGCACATTGAAGACATCAGCGACACTTCTATCACACTGAAGTGGCGAGCTCCGGAGAGGATCGGCGCTGCTAAGCTCGAGGGCTATGGGGTCGAGTACTGCAAGGAAGGCAGTAAGTGCTGCCACCTGCATGCTTCTGATAAGGGCAGCTTATTTTAGAGTTTATCTCCAGAATGGAATACTTGCAGCAAAATGGCGCATGAGCTGAACAAGTTGTTCAGCTCATGTTCATAAATAATATTTATCTGTCTTAGCTATTAAATAGTAATGCAAACATGACAATTATCTGACTTTGACTTGTATTCTCTATGGTGGCAGCTGATGAATGGATTCCAGCCATCCAGGGTCTTACAGAGAGATCATCAATTACTATCAAGAACCTGACCACAGGAGACAAACTGCTGTTCAGAGTGCGGGCCTACAACATGGCAGGGCCCAGTTCTCCGGCTGTTCTGGCACAGCCTGTGACTATCAGGGAGATCATGCGTGAGTATTTCTACAGCTGATTCTTATGACATCCCTGCTAAGCTTATTCAGTTTCTCGTTTTGCTTTACGTAAGCATAGTAACCAGGACTCTGTGAGGTGTTTGAGTTCTCCAGGGAGAAATTAAATTATTTCCAAAGTCTTCCAAAGCTACAGTAACTGTTTATTTACACAGAAACTGTGTAAATAAACAGTTTCTGTTTATTTACACAGCTATGGATAAATTTGCTGAGCACAGCCTTCCATCCGATTTGATATTTTAGTGTGACTCACCAGATCTTTTCCTTTTCAATTAACTACTTGACTAATTTCAGAGATTTTTTCTTGCTTTTTAGTCCCATTGGTTAGTTGGACCTTTGGAAAAACAAATGTACCAGTCTGATAGACATAAAAAAATACAGTGCCCAACATTATAAATGAGATATGAGGAGTATTCTTTTAATGTTGAAGGACAATATCCATAATCAATAATGAAGGCTTTTTTTTTTTTTACTGCAGAGATTACAAGTTAGTTTTTCAGCTTTTACTCCCATGTATTCAAACATATGTTTGAGATTACTCTCTATTGCATTTTTTCTGATGTGTTAAAATTTGGTAAAGAATAAGCAGAAATGACAAAAGTTTATTAAATCACCAGTGAAGTGACTGTTTTAGGGTACTTGTCTATTCTCAAGACATGCCGAGTTAGAGATCCTCCTATGAGCCTCACAGGTTTCCTAAAAATGTCCGACTGCCCACTTTAGTCTTTTGTTTTCAACAGAGCGCCCAAAGATTTGGCTTCCACGAAATCTCCGACAAACCCTCATCAAGAAAGTTGGAGAAACTGTTAACATTATGATCCCGTTCCAGGTGATTTACATTTGAATTGTACTACTATTATGTTAAAAAAAAAAACAGTAAATACCTCCCCACCCAGACAGCCAGTAAATATTATTATTAAAGACAATAGGAGTCATTGCCTAGTGTTATGATAAACTCTAGAGTTTAGATAGTGTAACATTAGCTTGTGCATGTAGGCGTGGGGTGTAAAATGACTTATTACATATGTATTGCACATTAGTGTGTGGGACACACTATGTTTCATTTTATATGTGATGAACATTAACATTGCACATTGTGAACTTTACATTTTAGAGTGGTGTACATTAATTCATCTGACAGCACTGAGATAAAAAAGTCCCTGAATTCGGTGGTCCCTGCTGGAGGCTTGCAAGAAAGGTTGCAGGCTGATTGCAGTCTTTCGTGATACGTTCTGTCTTTATGAGACAGCTGGGGGGTGTAATTGTCCCAGACTGCTGAGAGTAATGTTCCAATGATCGTCTGAGCTCCCTTCCTTCCATTTTCCAGAGCTCTCGTCCCCTGAGCAGAGCAGCTGTCACACCAGGATGTGATACACCTCATGATGATTCAATCCTCAGAACACCTATGGAAACTCCCTTTATTCTTTAACAGTGGCAACAAAACAATGGTTTAGATCCAATTTTAGACTAGTATTTTGTTTTAACCAAACAACTATGACATATTAGGAGTCATTATTTTGTCAGCCTTTGTTAAACAGTTTTGTAATGGTAACGCTTAGTTAAGTGTCATTTAAAGCTTTACATCGCTGCATTTTGAGCTCAGTCTTGTCTTTGTCTGCAGGGTAAACCCAGGCCAAAAGTTACTTGGAGTAAAGACGGGGAACCTCTGGACTCCTCAATCGCGAGCGTGAGGAACAGCGATTTCGATTCGATCCTCTTCATCCGAAAGACGGAGAGAAAGCACTCTGGGCAGTACGACCTCAAAGTGCAGATTGAGAATGTGGAAGACACAGCAAAAGTCATGCTGCAGATTGTTGGTGAATTGGACTGCATTTAAAGTTTATCTGGACTGAGTTTCTGTAATTATTTCTTAGTCATTATGAAACAATGTTATCCCTGTAGATCTCCCAGGGCCACCAGAGGCCCTAAAGATTGCCGATGTGTGGGGGTTTAATGTGGCACTGGAATGGAAGCAACCAAAGGACAATGGCAACTGTGAAATAAGTGGCTACACTGTTCAGAAAGCTGACAAGAAGACCATGGTGAGAATCTATGCTCTTTGTTATAATGACCGGGTTGAAAACATCAGAGTAAAGTTGAAATTAATATTTTGTTGTATTATAAATAAAACTGCACAGCATAAAGCTTAGTACATCACTGGTGTGTATTGCTTACTCACATGATGTTTTCCTGTTATTTATGTCATAAATTTATTTCATATCATGAATTTATTTTGTTGTGTCAGACCGATAGACAAAAATGTCATTTATTTATTTATTTGTCATAAAGGATATCACTGCTCTCACAGCTCCGCCTGGTAGTTAATATGATAAAATGTACAATACTTTTGGATGTTTAAAATCTAGCTCTCATGTAATTGTGACAAAAACTCAATAGTGGGAAAACAAACACTAAAAGGAAATGGTCATATTATTAATACACCTAACACAAACAAAACTAACAAGTATTCTGTAGTACGACTTCTGGTATCTTTTTATTAGAAAAGAACATCAAAAAAGACTCAAGTGGCAACAGACCCGTGAAAAAGAGAAAGGACAGACTGACACTCAAATACTATTTAAATATAAAAACTACCACTTACTTCCTCACAGTAAAAGGATGAGAGAGAACGAGCGAGACAGAGACATTTATTCTTCAATTATCCAATGCCAAACATGCTGTCCACTTTGTCAACCAGTAACCAGTTGGCAAAGATCTTCTACTGCCATCGTCCTCCACCTCAAGCTGCCAAGAACAATGTTACCCAGGAATGTCCTAATCTTATCCTCTCAGCCTTGACCCGGTCTAGATAGTCTGTGCAGTGACGCAGAGACATTGTTCGCCAGCCTGCATGGCGGTCAGCTCGTGTTTCACCGCAGTCATTGTTAGATCAAATTAGTTTTGGTCTTATTGCAACACAATGAGCTTTTAGGTGGTGGTCATCGTGTTACCAATAAGTCTACACGGTTCATGTCAGAGAGAAAAGCACTGAGGTCAGATGTGCTTTAAGGTTGCCTCATATCCTGTTTCTATCTTGCATCTAAGAAATAGCCTGTACCAAAACGCATTCGGTTTCTGCTACAATATCAAGACAAGTGGAAGTTTTTCCCCACATTTTTCATTAGGGTTAAGATATATTTTTGTCTTCTTCCGATTTCTCTTACTTATGTTAGTTCAGTAGAAGAACAAAAGACATTTGAAACAACACATCCCTAAAATTGCACATGCAAAGGACAGACAGATAAGAAGCGATGTTTTGGACGTATTTAGTTTTATCAAATCTCATTGAAGCATTTTATGTGATTCACATAAAGGAGTGGTTCACCGTCCATGATCACTACAGACGAACACACTGCGTGGTGTCCGACCTCATCATGGGGAATGAGTACATCTTCCGAGTGTTTTCCATCAACCTGGTGGGCCTCAGCCCGGAGCCACTCACCACAAAGGACAGTGTGTTCATCCAGAAATCAGGTCGGCTCTGTCTTAAACTCAGGGAAAATGATCGGAAGTACAAGAAGAATGCAATAGAAGAAAAAAGTTACCTAATCTTTGTGTGTCTCAGCAGGTATCGATTATAAATCTCCCACATACAGGGAGCATGACTTCTCAGAGGCTCCCAAGTTCACACATCCTTTAGTGAACCGGTCGATAATAGCAGGATACAACGCCACCCTCAGCTGTGCTGTGCGAGGAATACCAAAGGTATGCGTCTTCAAATTAGTTCACAAAAACACAGGTTCTGTATTTGATAAAAAAGGATGTTGGTAATTTCATTTCATTTAATTTATTTTATTGCTTGAGCTAAAAGACACAGCAGAAGTAATCTCTGGGGTCTTTATGAGACAATCAGATTCAATGTATGTACGTATGAAAAAAACTCTCCAATTAATTTTGATTCAGTCAAATTCCCTTTAAATAAAATCTTGTCAAACACAGATTTAAATCAAATCCAATCAATTACAATTGGATTCAGTGTGTTGCAGTTAGTAAAGAGCAGTTTATCCAAGGAAATCAGCAGCTATTTTGGTGCTAAGCTGTAAGGAGAGAAAATATACAAAAGCACAGAGCGAGGACTATTTTTTTATGGATAGAAAAACAACAACAACAAAAAAAAAATTACAAAAATATTGTCAATTTAGATTCAGGACAATTAAGTCAATTTAGTGAGGACAAATATCTATTCTGTCTAGCAGTAGCTTAAGGCCTAGTTCATACCTGCTAGTCTGTAAATGTCATTATGTGTACCCATCCAGTAGGTTTTGCTAGGGATTTCTATGGCTATCTGGTCCAAATACTTCATTTTCCACAGCTTCCTGTTAAAGACATGATTAAAATATTTTACAAACATTTAGTTTTGACACTGAAACGCCAAAACTATCCAATTCAGGACACAGATAAACTATGAAGGCCAAACAATTTCTATTCAAAATAACATAAACTTGGCAACAGAAGAATATCTTAACAAATAGAATTAATAATAGATTAATAAATTACGATCACTCTAATTAAAGCGAATTCACAACCAAGCATAATATGTAGTTAGATTGAACCAATGACGGCTCATTACAATATTTTTTAACCGTAAAGTGTAAAAATATCACATGACTGTTATGTTTTGTTCTGCCTCATTAGCCCAAAGTGACCTGGTACAAAAACAAAATGGACATCTCCAATGAAGCCAAGTATCGCATGCTGTCTAAGCAAGGTATTCTGACGCTGGAGATCCGTAAGCCATGTCCCTTCGACGGCGGCGTGTACATGTGTAAAGCTGTCAACGACAAGGGCGAGGATGTGGTGGAGTGCAAACTGGAGGTCCGACGTAAGTGGCATGCTGGTTTCCATCCATTCAATGGTAACCCGTTTTTTTTACGGAGTAATAGTATTTTGGCAACTTTCTCCAGAAAATACTTATAGTCGTTTATGAATTATTAGAGTATCTGCAACATCCTGTCTCAAATTTCCATATTACCACAAACATGATTAAAGTTCTTGCAGGTCTTCTTGTGAGAAAACTTGTAGACTTGCAAAACATCAATTCAGAAAATTAGGACTTTATATTTTAAAAAGTAATAATATGGCACTAACAGTGAAAAACACCAAAAGTAACTTAATGCAGGTTTAATCTGTAAATTTTCATTCTTTTTTAACACAAAGGGGCAAAGGAACAGTTTAAATTGCTGATTGTTCAGTTTTGCAGTTTTCTTTGTAATCTCATACAATACTAATATATTTTAATGAGTTAATGCATATTTATTTCTGATTTGTAGCTCAAATTGCTAAAGAAGAAAAGAAAGAGGCCAGTAAATGAAAGTTTTGTGTTTGAACGAAGAGGAGATGAATCGATCTTCAGCAGGATGACGGCTTAGAACCACAAGATGCTTAAGTTAGATCCCTAAAAGTGCTTAATCAATAATATCTTTGTCTTTTTCATCCGCTGACATTTTGGGTTTCTTTCAGTGACAGAATTGGCACACTAATGTGTTATTTTGAACGTAAGTCATAGTTTTATCAGAGTAGTTGCTGCTCTTTTCAAGCTACCAGGATTGTGATTTCTGTGTTTAAAAAGTATATATGACTGATAATAAATATCAAGTGTTGGATGATGATGTCTGGATCAGTGTGTGGATAAAACCATAAAAAACCCAACTTGACTGCTGTTTTACTTAGTTGTGATTGAACGATTCACCTTGCATAAAGGAATTTTGGGCGCTTACAAATCATCAGTGAACGTGTGAGGTGTCCTCCTTACGCTGCGCAGCAGGATGTGTGTGATGGAAAGAGTGATCTGGGATGTCTCCCAATGAAAACATTTGTCATCAAAATGAAACACATGCCGTCTTTCGGCTTTTACAAGCTGGGGCAAGTTATTCCTCTGATGCTCTGAATGTAAATATTTTCTGCCCTGATGTACAGCTGCAAAAGAGCCACTGAATTTTCCACATATCTCTCTGGCCACATAAATGGTAAACAGCGCCTCTGTGTCTGTCAGGTGTTTTGACACTTAACGAGATCTCACAAATTATATGTGCAAAGGACAGCAAAGCTTGATTTATCAAATTAGTTCCAAATATTACATTTCTACTCATCATCAAGACAGAGCAAGATGGCAGCAATGGCAGGATAGCATGACCACGCTGGACGAAACCACGCAAATGCTTTGAACCATAGCCAGAAACAGCAGTACTGTGACACCATGCAAGTAGAAATGTTCTCATTACAATGCTTTTTTCAGATGCTTACAGATGTAAGACATAAAGCTGGTAATCCAAAAGTTCCAATGTGACCGAACATGATTTTTTAGAAGGTAAAAGCTTAATACTGTAAGAAAATATTTCAGTCCACTGCTAGGTCTTTGCAGCCAAAGCATTTATTTATTCCAAGCCTGAGTTTTTTTTTGCATACATATTTACTTTTTATTTCTCTACATGCAATTTTTTGTGGTATTTTTTTTTCCAAAGTAGAAATCTACCTAAAAAATAACAATAAACCAACAAATTTGATATGTAGACCGACAGAACACAGAAGCCATATTTTTCAGGAGAGTAAAATACTAAAGCAATATTAATATTAAATAATTTACCATATTTCTCGGACTATAAGCCGCTACTTTTTTCCCACGCTTTGAACCATGCGGCTCATGTTTTTTATAAAAACTTTGTAGATGCGGCTTATAGTAAGGTGCATTTTATAGTCTGAAAAATACGGTAATATTTAATATTGTCAATATTAAAAACAACTCAACATGCTCACTTCAATGCTGTTTTGCCTCAAAAGTTGCCAGAAGGTTAAAAGTATTTTTTAAAAATCAATAAATAATCATGTGACTTTCCTTTCTTGTAAAGTACCAGTCTGTTACTGTTGTAGTTTCCTGTATTTGCTAGCTGTGCTGCAGTACCAACATTAGCTTGTATGCAAGCTGAAACAAGTGGATATTTAGCCCCCTAACAATGCTACAGCAAACATGTTTTATTATAATCTCTTTACAACAGTGTACAAGTTCTTTATCGCTACTTGGTTGTGTTACTTTTGCCGTCACTGAAATGTCTAAAATGCAACCCTTGAGATCCAAATTAGATTATATATTTTTTTAAATCAAAGCCAAACAGTTAGCATAAAAATTGTAACTTTTCTACTCCTCTGTTGAGCAAAATGGATTCCTCTTTCAGCCACCACAAGGGGGAACTGCAGCTCCTGTAGCCACCCTTCTTGTGCTGATGGTGAGAATTGGGATTAAATCTCAGGAAAACAAACACTTTGTATGATTCACTTTGTAAAGAATCATACAAAGAGAGTACAATTTACCTACTTTAATCGGTCATCTTTTGATTGACCATGAAAACAGAGCAAGTCAGTAAAGATGCAGATATATATTTGTGGAAACAAACAAAGTGCTTTTTTCCAGTGTCAAAGGATAACGGGTGTGATTCTCCCAACTGGCTGATCTCAGTACTGCTGACATTACAGAAATTGAAAAAAACGTGTGAATTTTTTTAAAGGGCTTAACATTTTTCCTATAGAATCACTTGTTTCCTTGCATTACTAACAGTTTGATGTAGCAAAACTAAAGTTAGAGTCTGCAGTTTGAGAAGCTGAGTTTATTCCTAGAAATGAAAGGACAGGATGCATTGGCTTGGCCAGGTGCTACAATTAACAGTGTAATAAAAAAAAAATGAACGAGTATACTTCAAATTTAAATATTTAAGACTGAATGAGCATAAAAGAAGATCCTTGTTTTTGTTCAATTTTATTCATTCACAATTTAAAGAATTGATTTACCTATTTGAAAAGAAAAAAACAGGGAGATTTGACACCAAACTATGTAAAATATTTCAGCTAATATGTGTTCTGTAATTTTGTATCTATGAGAAAAAAAAAGTCATATTTAGGATTTGGTTAAAAAACAGGAAAAAGAAAAATCACAGTATACAGTACATAGATTCCTCCCACAACTTGTACATTACTAAAATGATGTACAGCCAAGGTTAACATCATAAAGCTGAGGATGCAAACAGTGAAAAATAAAAACAGACTCTCTCTTACAAAGCACTGCTGGCAGCCTCAACAACCGAGGAGGTAGCTTCCTTAGCAAGCATCCCATTCTTGAGTTTCCTTTTCAAATAATTTACATTAAAAATATATATTAAAAAAATAAACCACTGAAACATTCGTACATTTTCAGTAGACAGGAAATCAGATGGCAAAACCAAACCAGACATTTTGGTTGATGCAAGAATCGATGTGTCTTGTTGCAAGATGTGTCTATAATAACCAAATTCAACACAGACTGGAGCCTAAAGAAGACATGAGAACATCTCGGTGCTGGAGGAGAGCAGTTCCCTACATTGCCTGAATTCCTGAGCACTCACATGGCGTGCGCTTGTGGATACATGCTCTGAGGGTGTAACCACCTCAATGCGTGCAGTCATGCTTGAGCACACTAAACATCCGTCAGACTCTGTCACGCCCAGTCTCAACCAGGTCAGGATGAAAAGACATCTACACTTATTCACTTTGTAATACAATAATGCTCTTTTTGTCACATACATAAAAAACTAATTAAGGATACAGTAAGAAATCACCGATAATGGAACTTGACAGGAGAATAAATATGTTATCTCATACCATATTTTACCATTTCTTACTATAATGAATACATTTCAAGCCACAAAACATGTGGACATATGTTGGTCCATTTTGTTTTATTTGGAGCAGTTTTCCATACCTTCTTATTGACTCAGCTGGTTGCCAGTCGTTAACCAGCACAGAAAGTTAAAACTCATTCGTGAGTTTAAACTTGGATGGAGACTTAATTAAACTGAATTGAACCATAACTGGCAAGGATTATTTAACGAGGCTCAAAATAGACAGAAGATGCAGTCAAAGCAACACTATTTCATTCCATAGTCTGAAAATAGAGGGGAAAAAAAAAAACGGATGACAAGACCAGGGGAAAAAGTTCAAAATTTTAAAGAAGGTGAGATTTTCCTAATTTGACCTAATGAAAGACAAGAATAAAAAGAGAGGCGCTGTTTTGGTGAATGCTTGGATTATAAAGACTTGTGTACTTATTATTCAGAGGCCACCACAAATCCTCCTCCACCCAAACACTACTTAAACAATAAATAACACGTGTCAAAGCGACCACACACGGTTGTTAAAACAGTGATATCTGCTACTTTTATCACATTCTTAGTATGAGGAGGTTAAAGCAAAAGACTTCTTTTCTTTTTTTCTTACAGACTGACCTCCACCATTCCTGCGCCGGTGTGTGACAATCACGTGCTCATTGGCTAGTAGTTATCGATGCTAAATCATTCAACTCTCACAAGGTGAACGTCACCAGGGTTCCAACAGACTGATCGTTTAAGCTTCATACTTTTCATGACTCAACTTTCCAGCATTCTTTTATATTTAATATTGAAGTTCACTGAAAAAAGGGAAAAAAAAGAGACAAAGGAGGGAAGGGAAAGGTCATAAGGTGACAATAAAGGAAGGACATAAGGAAGAAAAGAAGGGGGTATAAGACAATAAGAGGAAGAAGAAAAAATTGAGGATAGGTAGGGAACAAAAAAGTAAAGACAGAGACTAAAGGACATAAGTGTGTAGGGAAGGAAATGACAACGAACAAAAGATGGGCACAAAGTGAGAACGATGTAAGAACGAACACAATTTTTAGAAAATGGGAAAGAGAAGTCTGAAAATACAATTACTTTTCTTATTTTGTTTTTCCAACCTCATCTCGACCTGGAAAATGTGTCGGAACCCTGGATCACCTTAAACATTCACGCATACACACACAATAAAAAAAACTAAAAAAAAAATCTAACAATGATTATTACATTTGCTACATTTATATATAAAATCATCAAATTAAAAAAATAAACTTGCTGTGGAGACATGTTAAAATTTGATGCATGATACATTAACAAAGCTTATCAGTACAGAACACATAAAAAAGAGAAAACATTACATCTTTGACCCCCTTTCGCTTGCGTCGTTATCATCGTCATCATGTCAGTTGATCACAAGAGGCAGGCAGGCACCGGTGGTCAGATTTTCTTTAGTTTGTAACATGAAGTACTCAGTTCATTTCATCTAGAAATGATCTTTCAGCTGGAAATTCCCTTTCAATGATTGGTTGCATCTTTGCTAACAGTAATTACAAACATAAGTGCTTGATTAATTGCAAAGGTAGTTGGCACATTTTCTGTTCTGACATATATATTTATATATAAAAATTACATAGTCTTGAAGAATCTAAATTCACATGACAGACATATCTGTGCACACTGACGTACTGGAGCACCGAGGCATCCTTAGTCTTTGACTCGAGGTATGTTGTATGAGTAGTGTACAAGAGGAAGTCCTCTGCTTTGGCAGAAGCAGGCTCTGCCGCAGGCTTGAACCTGGTCTGAACTGTCTGAAACAAACGAGTCCCCCTCATCGGCGTACTCGGACTGAGCAGAGGGCGTGCCGCTGTCTGCCCAGAACCCCTCGGAGCGCAGGCATATCGCGGTTCCCGCCAGAAGGGTGGGACAGCTGTGAGACTTTACTAAATGTCTGCAGACCGAGGAGGCTGAGGGGGAAGAGCAGGTTTGGGCACGCAGGACTGCCTCGCAATGTTCGCACACAGTCTCTCCACAAAGCTGAGAGTACACACCACAGTCAAAGCCCAGGTGGGAGAAGGATCCCTCGTCAGTGAGCTCAGACCCTCCACCACCATCGTCGCAGCCGCTTTCAGTGCCGGCCTTCACCTCTTGGGTTAAACCCATGTGACCGCGCAGCCTTAACCAGTCCTCTCTGAAGGCAGGGCTGAAAAACACATACAACACTGGGTTCAGGCACGCGGGGAGGGGGAAGAAAATGAGGGTGACGGACTTGGCAATTTCCGGGCCACCAGCTGTAGAGCCGGTCAGGAGAGGGGCGAAGGAAAAAGCTGCGACGGGACAGAAGAAGATGCAGTTGGTGAAGATGAGCCAGGCGACATGACGGAGGGCGCCGGTCTGCTCTGGGTCCGCCAGCTCCACCCTGCCGAGGTGGCAGTAGAGCTGGGTGTAAACTGCAGCCGTGAAGAGGTAAGCCAGGGCGTTGAGCAGGACCAGAATGACAGTGACACTGAGAGCCGGACTCTCCCCACCAGCGAACGGCAGGCAGAGAGGAGAAGACGACTGGTCACTGAAGGTCAGAAGAGGCAGACATGCTCCGGCCGCCGCCAGCAACCCCAGCAGCCCAGCAGCCAGGCCAAAGCATTGGTAACCTCTAAAACATCTGCGATGGCTGCTGCCGTTCCTCCTGGGCGACATCAGCACTTTTCCTAGGATCATCCGGACCGCCATGCTGCGCTCCACAGCTGCCAGAGCCAGCAGCAGCACCGACCACTCCGAAGAGAACACAGCAAGAGCTCCGGTGATCTGACAGCCGGGCCCCATCTCCCACCATGCGCCGAACTCAGCGAAGGACCCCCACGTTGCCGCATCGAGCACGGTCAGAATGCCGACATACAGGCCAGTGAGCAGGTTGGCCAGGGCCAGCAAACCCATTAGCAGCCTGGCTGGTGACAAAGACGGAGTCAGGTAGAGGGAATAACCAGCGGCTTGGTGAGCGGGAGAGAAGGTGGTCACCAGCACCAGGCTGTTGAAGACCAGCGACACCAGGCAGATAAACCACACTGTCAGACGAATCATCCAGTTCCCTAAGAGGTGCTCACAAGGCTTGAAGGCTCCTGAACACAGAAACAGTTTAGTGTTTAGAAATGAAAATGTAATAAGATAATTTAGGATTGTCTAAGAATTCTGTGTTAATTGTTTCATTAACACAGAGACAAGATTAGAGACACTTGACTGTTTACCTGGTGATGGTGAACAATGCATTATCATTGAGACCTGCTCACCATCTTCTACACCTACAATGGCACAAAAGTAGATATAAAAAAAAAAAGATCAGACTCTACGAATGTGTATAATCAGCAGAGATGTACACAAATCAAGTTTTCGAAGTGCAAGTCAAATCCCAAGTCTTTCGCTTCAATTCAGAGTGCAGTTCCAAGTTTCTAATGACTTGAAATGAACATTTTCTAATCAAATCCACATTTAGAGCAGCTCTAACTCTGCATTGATGTTGTAGGTGAATAACTGAAACATTTTCCTTAAACCTAAATTACCATGATAATTCTATTTTAAGATTTATAGACAGTCATCTCTTAATTATCTGATGTTTAATTTACCATCCAAAAAACTAACTTAATTTGTTCTAATGTAACATTTACACCATCTAAGAAAAATTATAGATATCACTTAAAACCCATTCACGTTGAATTTATAGATTTATCATAAACAACGCTGTGTTTTGGTGTCTTAATAATGACTAAGTTAACACCTGTTTATTCATGTCTGCATTTTGTCCAGTGTGTCATTAAATATTGCATTAAATATAGTTTGGATGGTTTTTTATTGACTCTGAGCCTGAGAATTTTTTTATAATACTGCAGAGTCTTATTTTCTAAATCCAGCTTTAAAATCTTTGTTGTTAATTCTACATAGAGATTTCGTTAAACTAAAACACTTGAATCCATCCTCTATGAGAGACGGCACAAGTTAACACGTCAGCTATTTATTCCTAAAAAGACGAGCGTTCATTCCCACCTGTGGATTTCTTCACGTCCGTTTGCTCAGAAGACCTCGTCACTGAGTCGCATCCAATAAACGCGCAGCATTGGTAGGCATAAGGGACAGAGATGGACCTGCAAACCAATAAGTTAAAATAAGGTTTTTAAGAGTCAAGCTAAGCTCTGTTGTTGATATGGGCACATCATCTTTAAAAACACTCCTAAAAAGACTATTAGAAGTGTGTGGCTCAGCAAATATTTGGGCTTTCTGATTGTTTTCATCCAAATATTTGGATGTTTTCCTAGAATAGCAACAAATATGCAGAAAACAGATTTGCCTGGCTTCCTCATTAAAAGTTAACACACAGAGTTGGATTCTGCTTTGCTGTCTCTTTGCATGCAGTTTCTCATTTGTTTCCAGGGTATCAGCTAAACTAAACAACAACAGAGCACTCAGTGTGAGTTTATGCAGTGCAGTCTGTATTACTCCTTTGGAGTGCTTGTGCTTTTGTGATACAATTTGTCCAAGTTCTAAAAAACACTCTTGTATCCTTAACCTTGGAAAAACACAAATATCATTACAAAACACATCTCACAGGCTGATAAGGTTGCCTTTCATTAAATGTTAATGTTTCCATTTATAGATTTGTTATTCAGTTTTATTTGTCTTCCTTTTCCCCTATGTGCTTTGGTTTTATCACTTTTCAGTGACTAGTAACTCAACATTTTATGTTACAATGTATATTTCAAGAAATCAAATACAATACCTTGCAAAATTCGGTTAATACCTCTTCAACTTTTCCCCATTTTGTTATGCAACAAGCACAAACATTAAATTTTTTTTTTTTGTGCTCTACCAACACAAAGTAGGGCATAATCATAAGGGGGAGGAAAAAAATTGTTTTTATACAAATGGAAATCTGAAAGGTCCTTTCCCTGATTCAATAATTTAATGAATAACCTTTTGAAGCAGCAACACCTCAAAGTCCATTTCTACCAGCTTTCAGAAACTGAAATTTTACTATTTTCTTAGGAAAATCATATTAATCCAAGCTCACAGAGGGCATCAAAAGAAATGTAGCTAGAGGTTTAGCCCATTGTTGCACATGAACATGCTTTGAACAATAGTAGTTCCGGTTGTATGTCTTAGGAACGACTGGAAGGTAAATCTTTGCCCGTGTATCAAAACTTTTGTAGCCTCCAAATGGTTTTCTAATTGCCCTCTCTTTAGTTTAATCCATCTTCCCATGAACATAGACCAGCTTCTCTGTCCCTGTTGAGGAATTACTGCTGTCCCTGCCAAGTCATATCTTCGTATATTTCAAGTTATACCATAGTCTTTTTATTCTGAAATGATGCATCTCTGTGAGATGCTCAAAAGACGTGGAGGCGAAATTTTATATTAAATTTATCCTGAAATGCCACAGTTCCACAGTCAATTCTCTCCTGGATGCTTTAAGCGCAAAAGAAAACATGAGTTCATTCTCACCTGAGTTTTGGCAGGTTTTTTGCAGGAAGAACATTTTTCATCTGTGGGTTTCCTGAAAGTTTCAGCTGAATGACAGCGCTCAGTCCAGTTGTCGGAATCACAGACAGAGAGTTCATACTCAGATCTCTGCAGAATCATTTGAAGAAATCCAGTTAATGTTTATGAAACATTTGCAAAATGGACAAATCCATGCAGGAGATTTATAAGAAGGTTGTACTCACAAGTTGGTGAGTCCAGTGAGACTGAGGAAAGCATCTTTGTGGATAACTCGAATTTCGTTCCTACTCAGGTCTCTATAAATGATCACATTATGAGAAAACGCAAAAACATGGCGTAAAATGTTTGTTTTCTTGAACTTAGTTTTTGTTATTCCGTGTCTTAAAGGACTTACAGCAAACGGAGCGCTGAGAGATCCTGAAAAGTATCTCTGTCAATTTGTTGAATGTGATTGTGCTGGAAGCTTCTGCGGATTTCACAAAGAATTTTTGACATTCATTTCAGGAATCATTTATTGTAACAACCAAGGTAAAAGGTATATTAACAAAAATATTAAACTCACATCTCCTGCAGCCGGCTGCAGCCCTGGAAGGACGGTAACTGCTTCACCTCATTGTAGGACAGGTCACTGTTTGAAAGAAAAACCCAAAAACATCAATAACAAGAAAACCATCAACTGGGGGAAAATAAATTTATAAACTGCTTATACCTCAGAGCAAGGATTCTGCAAATATTATTAAGTTAAGTTTTATCTTTTTAGGATAAACATGATTAAAATTTTACAGCATTAATTATGAAATAAACTTAACAATATACACATTTTTTATAATTCACTTGCTTAATAGCCTGAGTACGATAAGTAAAATGTTACCTAACTTTCCATAACAGTTTGAAAGTTTCATGATAGTTACTAACAAGCTTCAATTAAGACTCTTTATTACAACCCAAACCTCTGCAAATAGACACTTTCCTGTAATGATGGGACTGAATAGAGTAAAAATAATACCTAATTTTGAATTGCCTGTACATTCAATCTTAAACCATTTTAGTCAATTTAAGAAGCAGAATCATTTCATAGGTTTGCTGGGAAGGCAGAAAGTCTGGAAATAAATACATTTCAAGTGACTCCCTGCATCACGGGGTTTGTAGTTCAGACATAGGATTACACATGAAATCCTCAGCCAGAACTACAAAATACAACGTAAGGGCATTTCTCAAAAAAGATCACGGGAAGAATGGAAAAAAATGGGCGTATTTCAAATCTTTAAGGCTTAAGAAAAGATCTATGACTTTTAAGACCTTACAGAAGTCATGTAGAATATATGCTGCTGTTAGATGATATGCTGTCACAGTTTTTACTGTCATTTAAATGTTGTTTTTGATCTCTCAACTCCATTAGATAGGTATAAATAACACAGTATGAAATTAAACCCAAACTTTTCTAATAAGCATAAATACTTTTTCACCAGATATAAACCAAAATGTCATAGTAGCAACATTCAACTTGTGATGATATAGAGTATAAAAAAAATACATTGTTTAATTAGTAAAAGGTGATTAATTAAGACCACCTTACTATTCAGCAACGCTGCTGCGGCCAGATCAACATCGGCATTTAAGACAACCTGAATCTTCAAGCTAAAGCGAACAGGACCAGGAGGAAATCAGAGGATGAAGCCCTGAAAGCCAGACTGAGTGATTTGATTTACATTGACAATAGAACTACTCAGAAATGAATGGGCCCCCTGCTGTCAGTCTGAGAAAGGTATTTATAAAGTAGTGCTTCACAATATCAGCAAAACATGTACTTGCAATACTACTACTGATATTATAATGGCAATGTTGATTACAATTAATCATCACAATGTCACCTCCACTCTGTCAGAATCAGCAATTAATACTAAACATCATCATTTGCATCAAGGACAATCCAAAAGGTCAAATTTATTATTAGCAAAAGTTTCATTCACCAGCACCCTGAGTAATAATATCCCAGTTTTTGCAATTGTAATATTTTGGACACTAATACTGCAATGGTGGCCATAATTGTATACATTTTCCAGTTCTAAAGAAATGCATAATACTGTAACTGAAAGGGTTTCTTACAGTGTCTGAAGGAACTTGAGATCTTCACACAGATCACCAGGTATGGATGATATCTTGGTACCTGACAGGGTCCTAGAGATAAAAATAAATAAATAAACAAACAAAAATCACACTATTTATTTGCATCTGAAATACAAATAACCATAAGCAGCAAAGGATAAAATGTTATATTACTCACAGACTATCCAGATTGTTAGTCCATGTGAGGATGGGGAAGTCCTTCATCAAACTAGCACCACGCAACATTCTGCAAAATGCTTATAATTAATACTGGAATGTTTCTTGTGAAAACTGTGATATGTGTTGACGGGGATGATACATCGATGCTATAAACAACATATAATTAACTTAGGACTTGTTTTGATCACAGCTGACTTGAAGAGGTCACACAAATAGTAACTCGTGGTTTAAAGTCAAACTTACAGAGAGCGCAGGTCTGAAAGATTTTGGAAAGCTGAAGCTCCCACAAATGACAGAGGGTTGTCATAAAAGTGTCTGAAACGAGATCAAAATAAGAGAGGAGAGCACAATGAGTATGGCACCATCTTCTGGACATTTGTCCTGTGCCTTAAACTTGTGTCCTTTAAAGATAAAACCACATGTAGACTATTCCATTGTTGTGTGTTCGACCTTACATGGTTCGCAGCATGGGGTTGTTATGAAAGGCCCTTTCTGGAATGGCACCAATATCATTGCTGTGAAAACCACTGCAGAACAAAAGTCAAGGCACAGCGATTAGATTCTTATCACCACTGTCAGGTTAACGTGACAAAGATAACATAACGGAAAAGGCCAAAACTAATATGATAAAGCAGTGAGCATAGCTAGTTCCATCAAATTAAGAAGAAGCAGAACAGAAGAAGCCAGAAAATATTATTTTAAAAATTAAAATAAATAAGTAAGTGGTTTTTCAACTGTTAGGTAAAGAAGCTTAAAATAAAGCCTTCAAACTAACAGCCTGGAAGTTGAAATTTGTCTTTTTTTATATGAAATTAAGAAGCCAAATGTTGTTTGAAATATTGACATAATACTTGTCCACTTGCAGATTTCTTTCATTTAGTTTTTTTGTCAAGCATCTCAAACTCATTTTACTACCAACGATAGTGAATCAAACACAAAAAGCAGTTTTTAAATGATGGCCACAATATAAAGTGGAAAATGTAAACAAGTAATTTCTCCTAAACTGAAAAACATCAAGAGTTTGTTAAATCAGGCAATGGTTATTCGACATTACTGTGGTGGTAAACTTTCGGCCCACTCTTCTTTACAGAATTGTTTTCATCCAACTACTGGTTTTCAAGCAGGAACAATTTGTTTGAAGTCATGCAAACGAAATCTTCGTAAAAACTTTAGTCCAGTCTTAAAGCTGTAGTACGTAACTTTTATAAGAAGTATATTTTTTACATATTTGTTAAAAATATCATCATGTCATAAGTGCATAATATAAGAAAGATAATATGAAAATAAAATCAAGCTCCTCTGCTTTCTCCCAGTAATAACTGCAGAAATACACCACTCAGTCAGCAGCAGCCAATCAGAGCCAGGAGGATCTTAGAGCCGTCAATCACGCTCGTATGCGCACCGCACACATGATCCCCCTTGCTCTTTCCTATGCTACAGCTGGTTCACCACAACATAGACTGTCACGAATGCTAAGGCTAGTTATTATTGCCACTGGTGACGGAGGATAAATGGTTTTATTGTAGTGATAAGTCGTTTCCTTGGCATTAGCACATTTAGCAGCATGCACATAAGCATGACTGACAGCACTAAGACATTCTTCCTGACTCTGATTGGTTGATTTTGACCTGGAGCAGTGAATTTCTTCAGACGGCAATAGCAGCACTAGAGAGGGTGAAGGAGCTCGATTTTTTCACAAATTGTCTGTCTCATATTAAACTGTAAGAACTTGAGACATTTTCATACGTAAATATACACTTTCACACTCAGCGTAAGCCAGAAAACTCTGCCTATTTTCACTGCATTAAAATGTTCATCTTCTCAATTTTATAGCTCAAATACTCAAATACTCGTATTTTTTAAGACGTACAACACAGCAAAAAAGCATTAGTCATAGCTTTAATAGCCCTTATCTTAATTCGGTATATACTTACAGTTCTTTCAGTTTGGGCAAGGCCTCTATTGCTTTAGGAAACTCCTTCAAGTTGTTAAAATTAAGATCTCTAAACAGAGAGAGAGACAGAGAGATTTGAGTCACAATGTACGATTGCTGCAATTAGCTCGTGTCTGTGTGAAAATTATGGACTGCCTTTAAGGCAATTTTAATCAAACTTAAGTGAAATGTGGGGAAAGGAAGAGCCTATTAGATTTCAACAGTTTCAGATGGATTTATTTAATTATCATAACAGGGATCATAACCATAGCTGTCATAAACACACTCCATAATGTGTCTTGTTAAGCATTTTATTGGATTATGAAAATAAATAGAAATAGAAATTTGCATTCAAAAATCTGCTGTCAAAGTTTATAAAAAAAAAGTCTCAAATGTTTCCAATGGCAGCCTCCAAAATGTCAAAATGTTGTAAGATGATTGTATGAATCATCTTACAACGTTACAAAATGTCCATGTGGTGGAATTCATTATATTCGATACATTGTATTTCATACACAGCCTGACGGTAACATAACACATTTTTTCCAATATGATGAAACAATTGGTGAAAGTGTGAAATGATCACTATGTACAAAATATATCACAGTCATTTTATTTTATTAGGATGTTAGACAATTTGGTAACACTTTATTTGACGGGTTGTGAATAAGACTGTCATGACACTGTTATAAACATGAATTTGTTATAAACTTTAGCTTTAATAACATAAAGCTACATAATTTTTAAAGTGTAATCAGTAATACTTTTATAACAAATTTATGTCAGATCATGATTTGGTTAATGTCAATTTGTCATAACAAAGACAGTTTGAATAATGTCAACTTTATATTAAAAGTGTCACGATTGACCGAATGACACTTTATGACAACAGTCATAAATATTCATGAAGACTTACTCATGTTCATGACAGGTGTTGTTATGTTTATGACGGTGTCATGACAGTCTTATTCACAACCCGTCAAATAAAGTTTACCGACAATTTCTTAAAAAGGCAAATTGCCTTTAAATCTCCAATGTTCAAGAAATGAGCAACAACAGTTCAATTTCATATTTATCAGCTTGCAATTCAGAGAAGATTAATGTCTGTCACTAGGTAAGGCTGTGAGCCAGTAGGAAGTGAACAGTTGGGAGGGAAATTTTGATAAGCATCATGTACTTTGCTCTATTTATCCTAGAGCAATTAAAGGAGGAAGTGGACACAATGATGTCTGAGGACTGTAGCAGAGAGGGGTGGGGGAGCTGTTGGCACATACAAACATGAGTCCAAAACCCCAAACTGACTCAAACTGATACATAAACACATGCAGGCATGCAAGTATACATCTGCACACACACATAAACAAAATACAGAGTAACTGTGGACTTACAGCGTCTCCAGGTTCACCAATCCAACGAAACAGTTGGCTCCTATCTCCTTAATTCGGTTGTTATGAAGATGCCTAGAAAAGCAAAATAAGTTGCATCTCTGAGATATTCAACAAGACTTTATAAACTGAACATTTAGCACAAATATTTTTTATGTGGAGCAGGGTCAGTAAATGAAGCGTCTGTACTGTATTTGTACTCCACAGCAGAGCTGAACTCACTAATAAATTCAGGTCATTTCTTCCTGTTTATTCTGGTATGTTTATACAAACCTTCACCAGTACCACTCAGTGTGCATGGGTGCTTAGATGTTTGTGTTTGTCCAAATGTGGAACAGCAATAACAACTTTGGTGAAATCACACAGAATCTAATGCAAGCTCCCAATGTGGGCGGTGCTGTTTTTCTCTCCATCTATGAAACACAATAAACCTAATTCAATATCACTGCTTGGGCATTATCATCTTTTTCCACACTGAAACCCCAATGCCACATTCCACTTTAGATGTGTCTGCATGAAAGCACAGGTTTGTATGAGCAGTAACCTTTTTTTGGTAACTTTGTGAGAATCAATATGCCAATATTGGGGTTCTAGAGTGCAACCAATTTGGCACCAAATAAAATTCTGAGTTGGCACCTGTGTGGGAGATAATACAGAAAAGCTATCGCCTGAAATGTCCAAAAATCATTACAGATGCTCTGACATGGATCCATCAACCTCCCAGGTTACATGTGTCAAATAAGTGGAAGATGTAGGCGTTTTAACTGCCAAACTTCTTTGAGTGAGATCCTGCAGTCTCGCTTAAAAACTGTCCATCCAGTCTGGCCCCCCCCATTGAGCTGCTGATAATTCTGCTGTTATATTTGTGCCACCTCTCAGAGTAATGTTAATATTTTGGAATGGCCCATTCTCTGATAGGGAATCTACAGGAGATGCCGAAAGGCCCCAAAGACTTGGAGTTCGTCATCAAAGATAAATTGGGAAAAAGAACAAGCAAAAGGCTGTTCAGCTAATTTTGATTGCTGTAATGCCAAGGACACATTTTCACTGGCTATTATTAATAAGGGAACAAATCATTTTTGACATGCAACTTTAATATTATATACACCTCTGGAAAAAATTAAGAGACCACTTAAAATTATCAGTTTCCCTGATTTTACATTTTATAGGTGTATGCTTGAGTAAAATGAACATTGTTCTTTTATTCTATGAACTACTGACAACATGTCTCTGAAAGTACAAGCAGAAATTTAGTATTTATTTGCAAAAAATGAGAAAAAGTCAAAATAACGAAAAAGATGCAGCGCTTTCAGACCTCAAATAATCCAAAGAAAACAAGTTCATATTCATTTAGAAAAAAACAATACTGATGTTTTAACTCAGGAAGAGTTCAGAAATCAATATTTGTTGGAATAACCATGAGGTTTTCAATGGGGTTCAGTGCAGTGGTATCTAAATTTCTTCTAGACCTTGCAATGTCTGTCTCATTTGCAATCAGAAATAAACATCTTATTTGAATAAAAATCCAAATCTACCTCTGCCTGGGATGTATAAGTAAGTAGAACTGTTATTAACTGAGATTCATAAAATGATGCACCATTTTATGAACAGTGACCTGTATTTATACTGCAGGTTAACCAATGATAAACAAAGCCAAAGTGTATTTGATCTAATGAACATATTTAACAGCTTATGCTGAAGACATAAGTGTAAATAGCAAATTACACTTCATGATCTGATGGTTACACTACTCTGTACACACCCTTCACTATGGCAAACGCTCCAGAGAAACAAGTGAATCACATTGTAAACATTCAACTCTGCAGTGTAAAACCATATCCTAAACCACAATCAGACCCAAAGCTTAATAAGACTTACAGCACAACTAGACTAGTCAGGTTTCCGAAGGCGTTGTCTGGTATATACAAGATCCGGTTGAGTGCCAGAGTCAGAGCTTGAAGATTTGACTGGTGTCTCAAGGAACTGACGGGGACTTCGGTCAGGTGATTGTCATCCAGCCACAGGTGGCGCAACTGCTGGAGGCCTTCGAAGCTGTCGTCAGGAACGGCTGTAATGTGGTTGGCATCCAGGCGGCTACAGATCCAGAAAAAAATGTGTGGATTAATCCCCTGTATATGAAACTACACAGGTAATAAACAATGTTTTCAATGTCTTTAGTTGCCACATGCAAAAATAAATGTATTGATTTGTTATTGAAGGGTTTCATTTTCCGGTTTCTGAAGTGCTCAGGCTCACTGACACACATGTTACTGTCAATTTCCTTTGAGAACAGAAGCTTAGAATACAACAACAATCTTGATGTTTCTAAATACAATTTGCTGAATTAAAATGAACATAATACTCCCTAATAAGATTCCATAAAGCTTAAGATGCTCATGTTTAAATGTTTTAATCAGAATGACCTCAATCATAGCGCTGACTAATTATTACAGGGGTAAATGCAGGTTTAATATACGTGTCATTTAAATGTCTTTGAAAGTATTTCATTATTTTTTAGATGTGGTTTGTATGGTTGTAAGTATTCTGTTGAAGCTGATGCTTTAAACAAACATCTTAGCACCACTGTCAGGAAAAATATGACTGATACCAAACAACACTTCTAGATTGTACACTTGGACGCTGCCAGTGTGCTGATTGCAGTTAATGGATTACAAAATAGCCACAGTAGTAAAACTTTAGAAAGCATTAATCTGTACCTCCACTGCTTACGAGCAAGCACTGTCAAATGTAAGGAGAGTAAAAGTCCTGATGCAATCGAAGTTTTAGCCAGACCTGTCCATTTCTTTCTTCCACTAACCAAAACCAAATTATGTCCACTGCAGAATATCAACATAAAATAACACAAAATGTAAATTAAACTTAAATAAGAGATAGGAGATGTGAAATCCCTACATTTGACAGAGAACACCAGCAATTTCAGATGGACAAACATTTCCCTGGAGATGATTGAAAAAAATAAAGTTGCCTTAGTTTAACCTCTATGAGCGTTCTTTTCACTTGAATCAAGCAGTTTTGTCCTACTATCTTCTCTGAATTTGAGTCTCACCCTCCCTCAAAATTCCTGAAGTATCTGCACTGGAAGGAAAACAATCTTGATTGACATTTAGCTATCTAAGGCTTATTACTAACCAAGTCTCTCCTTTAGTATAGCATATTTATTAAGCAACAGAACTTAAAACTATGAACAAAAGAAGATGTCTGTTATAGACACGAAAAGGCAATTTAAAGGAGAAAGGAGATGTAAAGGACAGGAGGAGGAAAAAACAAGAATGATGGGTGAAAACTGAATTTTCAGCACAACTCGACAGCTGAACTCATTACTCTAAGTCCCTGTCAAGCTCAAAGGCACATTGTGGAGGGAGGCAACAGATACAAAGCTAAGACCTTCAAATTGTATCAAATATGAAGGCAAGTGGGAGAGGAAGCTTTGAACAATAACATTTTACACGCAGAAACAAGATGAAATTCACAATCTTCTAAAAAACAAAAGTCAGTACAAAATGAAAATGAGCAAAAATAATATCAGAGTACACAAAGGTTATTATTAATAAGAGGAAAGTTTTCACAAATAATCAAACCTTCTAATAACAAGTGTGGGCATTTTGTGATGCAGTAGTTATATACAAGACTATAAAACCCAAATTCAAGCTGACTAACTCCAGCAAGACAGTCTCAAATTACTATATTTGTTCCTCAATTGGATATTTCAAGAAAAAAAAAACACCTCTTACAATAATCCCCAAAACTTAGTGATTATTTGTTTAGTATGTGAAATAAATGCAGACTACAGAACAGAATAGTCTTTCAAGCAAATAGCAAGTCAGAGTGTTGGAATGAATACTAACAATAAAATCCTAACAAGGTCAGTGCAAACATTTTGGAATTTGGGAGGTAAAATGTTTATTATTGTGATGACACACGTCTGTTACATGTTATCTTGACTGTTAGCAGATTATCAGACTGAGTTTTGAATTAGATTTGTATAATCAACACTGAATACAAAGCAAAGCTGAAGTGCTGGGGGAATTAAAGAGGTATTTATCAGTTGTTGCAGTGCTCATTTTAATGGCGTGAACTGCACATGCACTCTGATTAGAGCGCTCAGTACTTGACTTTAGCTTTTCATATAACATGTACCAATTTATATTTTTTCTTACTGTGACAGCAGAGACGCATAAACACATATGATGAAGATGCATATAAAACCTTAGTTCTGCTTTTGGAATAGTCTTGGGTTCTTGTGGTATTGTGTATACTTGTGGCATTACTGTTGGACACGAAGCTTCACCCAAATATAAAGGTTTTGCAAAAGAAAACACCCATAAATAATTATGAAAAGACATATGTGCATGTATGTGTGTGTTCATACTGAAGACTTACAGAGATTGGAGCGAGTGAAGGTTTTTCAATGCTGCGTTGGGGACAGATTTAAGTTGATTATTTTGCAGCATCCTGAATGGAAAAAAGAAATAACAATTCAAATGTCAGCCAAGGCCAGAACAATATTTTATTATTATAAATTTTGAACAATGTATTTTAAAAGTGCAAACTTAAAGTTCACACAACAACACAGATTATACCTGCCCTGTCACACATGTAAATGTGTGAACCTGAAGTTCACACACTTAGATGAAAGCTTAATCAATGAACACAGGGAGATGCAATCCAACTCAGTTGGTGAAGAAAACAGGACTACGACTTATTTACATGATGTAAAATCAACAGAAATGCTCTTTGTGTATCTTTTAGGACATACAATGTGTGCACAACTATCTGATGCAACTTGGCTGATGAAGCACTACAATTAAAGCAGTTCTTGTATTCGCTGTTCTGTTGGTGCTGTCTCATACAGATTTTGGGCCGAGATGAACAAAATGCATGCAATACCAAACTTCACCATTTACACTCAGCCTGTCATGCGGAAAACTTTATATTGCCATATTTGTAAGTCTGTATGCAGATGCTTGTGTACATTGGCAGGGAGGGTGCATGCTTACAGGACTTTGAGCTGATGCAGACCAGACAGGGCGTCAGGGTGGATGAATGTCAGGTCATTCCCAGCAAGTCGTCTGGATGAGATAATGAGTCAAAATTATATTTAATTATTAAGCTTGCACACATTTCAAAAGTATTCAAAAACATTCACTATACTTTATCTCTTTGTATTGAAACTGTAAAGTACAACAGAATTTTAAATTAATCATTGCTTTAGCTTTAAAACTCCACACGCCCTGGGCAACTTAGGTTCCACCTCTCAAGCTGATTACGGAGCTCAAAGTGACAAAGACATGTACCTTTGTCAAGGCCTGTCGTCACTTCTTCTATCGCACAACACAGATTATACCTGCCTATGGATAACTATTTCATTAGATTCCCTTTTTTAGTAACTGCAACTTCAATAACCAGTAGTCCTTTCACAAAAACATTGAAAAAATAATTAATCCCTCTTAAGGTTACACACTCTATATTCCCCTGAAACTGTTATTATCAAACAGCTGCTTCAGTGCGTGTCAAAATTATTTAAGAGAGAGGGGACACCTCCCTTTCCTGCTGGGAACAGGAAGTAAATAGGAAACCTGGGTGTAAATAAGCATGGGACAAGCTGACTGGGACATGGAGCCCAAGTACACTATCTTGCCTGAGAGATTAGCAGGAGATTTATCGCCATGCAACATGAGTCAGACCAGGCCGAGTTCCCAGCAACAAGAGCTGCTATGTGTGAGGCTGAGAACCAGAACTGACTATGTTAGAGCACCAGTAGGTGTGAGAGATTACTCAACCCTGGCCTGGAGTTTGTTGAGAGTGCTACCTATCTATTTGTGGATATTCAAATGGGGAGTTTCTTTTTTTTTCTTTTTTACTTTGGCTTAGTACCACAGGCAAATAAACTGTGAGAATGCATCCTTTTATAAAGTGTGTGTGTTGGACGACTTCATACTTTATGAGGTTCTAAGACATGTTGCTTGACTGTATGCAGTATATATAAAAACTAAGGGTTTGAAAAAAGCAAGAATGTGATTGATATCACAGAGAAGCAGAAACCTTTACCATTTTTATTCCAGCAGCCCAAGTCAAATCAAGTTGGGGTTGAAAAGAATGATAACTTCTACTTGGTATAGAAAAGTACAGCCGTCTTATTTTTTTATTATATTAGTTAGTTTGTAGTTACTTTTAAGACATATTTAAAACAACAAGGTAGCATGCAATATTTCACTCAAAACATATTCGCTTTTGTTCTTCTATCCCAATGAAACATTTGAGATGTTTTGCCATCTTGCTTTGTAGGTGCTAAATAAAATAAAATAATATAAAATACAATAAAATTAACTAAAATAATTTTATTGTAACAAATATAAAATAAAATAAAATAAAATAAAAATGGCATGCAGAATGGCCAGCGGCTGCCTCTAATGACACTGGCTTAACTCAGAATATCTGTAGGTGGAAATGTAATTTAATCCCTCGTGTATTTTGCATTTGAGATATTTGTTATGAAAATAGTCGAGGTTTTTGAAAACCAACATGATGTAATGACATCTTAGTTACCCGTAGTTCCCGATAATTATTTGTTATTAATTTATGCTTACAAGCAGGGTATTAATTTACATCATAAAATTGAAATCAAACAACTGCCAAAACCAGGATATTAAAATAAAGTGGCTGGTACTCCAAGTTAAAATGTATGAATAGGCAGTATCTGCAAAAAACTTTTAGAAAAAAAATTTGATTCAAGCCCAAATTTATCAAAATAATAATCTTCAAAATGACAGCAAAATGAACTAAGTTTTAATTGGTAACCGCAACTGAGAACAAACAGGATTTGACAAATGTTTCAGTTTGGCTACCAGTTTCACAACCGAAAGTGCTTCTCCACTTTAACCTTTCAGGTGATTTATCACCGATTGCTCCAGGGCTTTGACAGCTGTCACGAAGAAGAGGCACACTCTTCTAGTTTTGCAACACTACTCCAACAAGTCTACCTCACATTGTAAATTAAATGACAAAGTAAACTTTTTCTTTGGGACATCATTATACATAAAAACCAAACTCCACCTCACACACATACACTCTCGATATGTTTCTACATGTTCAAGGCAGTTTTTGTAACACTGTTAAACTGGTGACATAAATGATGATGACGTGAACAGTATGACTTCAATTCTTATGTGCATTTTTGCCAAATGAACACATCTCATTTCAGATATATACCTGCCCTGGTTTGAGGCAGTTTAATGTGCATATGGTTCATAATGTTTGTTTACTACTTGCAAAAAAAATCACAACTTTTCAACTTTTTCCACACTTTCATGTTATAAGATAAATTTACTTTAGTTTTACTTTGTGCTGTAATAGTGAAGTAGAAGAAAAGCATGGATGGTTTTGAAAGTTTTTAGACACTAATATTTAAAAGAAATATGACATGCATTTGTACTGAGCCCCTGGAGTCAATATTTTAAATTCAATTACCTTTGCACTTGCAGAGACTGACATTTTTACCCATTCAATCAGAATTATGGCTGCATCTTTAGGTTCTTGTACTGGAAGGACGCCAGCCTCAACTTTAATTTTTCAGCTGCTCAAACAGGTTTTTTTCTATATTTAGTTCCCTCCATATTCCCATCAGCTCAGACCAGCTTCAACAGCCCTTCTAAAGAGAATCATCACAGCAGCATGATACTGCCAAGAACATGTGTCTTAGTGGGGAAAGTGTGTGCAGGGTTAAACTATATGCAGCAGTTTTGGTCTCACCGGACTAGAGCTCCTTCTTCCACATGTTACTTATGTCCCTTACATCTCGTATGACTAGCTTCAAACTGGATTTCTTCTGGTTGTCTTGGTGATAAAATAATGTATTATGCTAGAAAGTATTTAAAAAAAAAATCTTTGCCATTATGCTTAAACTCCTTGATTATGTGCTAATTTGTTTTGGAGTAAGCTGCTGCCCCCGCGACCCAATCCCAGATGGACGAACGGACGGACAGATGGATTAAATTGTAATGTGATAAAATCTATAGGTTAAAAGTTCAAAATGTATGAAGACTTTTGAAAGGCATCGAATGTAGATAAGATAATCCAATTTAAAAAATTGTCAGTTTATGTTATTTTTAAACAAAGCAAAATATGCTTCAGTACAATGAAAATTTTTCATATTAAAAGTTTTCTGGAATATAATACATTTCAAATATAGCAAGAAACATTATAATTGGTGGAGATCACAATACATTACTAAAACTGCAGAATCATAAGCAGTCCAAGGTTAAAAACCATAATTAAAGTTTTCTGTTTATAAATGATGCCAGAGTATATCACAGTATCATTTGCTAAGACTGACACTTGTGAAATCAAGTTGTGATTGCTTCATGGATAGGATTATCAATTGCAGGTTACCATTGAGAATATAAACAAACTGCAAAATGAGGCAGACAATATCTCTGTCATCAAGTCTGTTGATCTTCTGGGCATTCAGCAAAAGAGGTTGCGTGACTATGAAGGAGGAATATTTTTTTTCTCGCTTGCTTCCCTGTCTAAGGATGGCCTGCACTCTGTTTTCCCCCTCTGTTTTCTCTGTCAGCTCACTCTGTTTTTGCCCTCGGGGCCAATGCTCCGGTTCACTGACAATGCTGAAGACCTGAAGCAAAAAAGTCCTTCTCCAAAGTTCACAGAAACAAGTCTTCTGATTTGTTCTCAAAGAAACAAAGGTTACACAAACACACAAATTAACTAAGGGTTTATGACAATCAACCAGACAATCAGTTTTGATGAGTTAGGACAAGACACTTGTCGTGGAGAGATCAGACGAGTTTAAGTCCCATTGCGATGGAAACCATTGTTTTGCCCTTTTCCTTCCTGCCTTGCATTCCTCTGCACAATGCGATGAAAACTAAATTGCTTCTCAACAAAGAAAATTGGATTGGTGTAAGAAAAAGAAGCGGAAGCTTCAGCCAGCTGAAAGATGCACAAGAGCTGAAAAAACATCTTAACAAAGGCTAAGTGGAGCAGGAACCTCTGGAGAATTTTAATTCATTGGTCATTTTGTCTTCAGAGAGCTGCATGTTACCTGATATCAACCAGACTGATTTTTATCTTTGACTCTCAGCAGAACTAAGCCAGACACTGAAGTATTTAAAGAGCAAAGAAAAAACATCCACCAAGATCAGACTTATGCTCATTCAATGAGGTCCATGCGCACAGATGTTTTTGTTTCTACCCTCATAATCCCTTACAAGCACAAATCCACATCGGATGTCACATGACTGTTGCTTCAATGCGTGTCACCTTGCAACGCCTTTTTAGCTGAGCTGCATGACATGCTTTATAACCTCCCTGGCTCAGTTCATGAACGTTGAGTGATTTGTTGCCTCATGCCTGTTTTCCACACCTGAGAAGGAGGGAACGCTCTACACCGATGCCGTGCGTCCTGCAGTGTGAATTCAAATACCCAGGTGCGTTTCATAAAGAACAGCCCTCATGTCAACACTGTACAGAGTAAATACATCCTTAACACGAGAAAGAAGGGCATGTACTCACAGTTCTTCTAGGTAGGGGAACTTCTTGAATACATATGCTGGAAGCTCAGTAATGTTGTTCATACTCAGGTCACTGTGGAGAGAAAATACAAAAGCAACACAATTACACATTAGCTTAGCAGTCATTTGGTTTAAGATTTCGATGATGCTTCAAGATTGAGCTTGTCAATTTGTTGTTTTACCTGTTGGTGATTAATAAAATGCTTACTTTGATATTTTTACTCTTTTCTCATTTTGCAGTGTCCTAGTATTCATTTTAGACATGGAATCAAGAAATACTTACCATATGCAATTCTAAAATCAACATTGCTTACAGCTGTTTTATGTATCTGCAGTAGTCTAAACTAAAAGAAAAAGAATACCATGAAAAAAGCCCTTCTATTTAGCCTCAGGGCTCTTCCTTTTTCAAATCAACAAGTAAAAACAGACATGTAGCTGCATGAAAAGTATGCATTCAGTACTCGATTTACTTCCTTACTAAATCCACTGTGAGTTTGTGTTTTAAAATTTTTACAATTGTAAAAAAAAAAAAAAAACTTCTAATGTCTAATGGCACTAAAACAAAAGAATAAAAAAACAGAAGTTTGCCATCATGCCTCCTGAGGCAGAGATGTAAACAATGAGGGCAAATTCATGTTTCATCTTGATAAGAATGAATTCCCTTACCCAGCCTAAAGAAAAGATCCCTAGATGACAACATAAAGGATGACAAGGCCATAACTGGGAAAACAAAACCTAAACAAAAGTTAAAAAAATAAAAAAATAAAAATACAAGCTTTTCAAATTAAGGAACCCTTTGAACCCTCCTTCCTTTTCCACTCCCCAACTGACCATCTTGAGTTTCATAGCCAGATCTCTCTCAGACCTTGTGTGTGGGCCCCTGAATCCTACAAGGATCACATTGCTCTTCCTCTGCAGACCCAAATACACACAGAGACACGCACGCACACACACAGGCTTTAAAATATGCACCCTGACAGAACCCTCATCATCTCAGCGACCTATGTCCCATCTCCACTTACTTGCTTATCCAATTACCCTACGGACTATTCAGGTAGGTTTCTATCAACATCTAGCTTACCTCATTAACCCCACTATCACCTTTTTCTACCTGGACTTCTTCTCTGCTGGTGGTCTGCAGACAGTGTGTTTAGCTGCTAGTATTCAAATAAGTCCATCCCTAATTATTTTTTTTATATTTTGTCTAAATTCTCAATGAATTGTTTACTGGTCTAAACCTCATGCAGGGCTTGGATACCGGAGGCCTCACAGTGACTCTATCACACTCTTTCCACCCTCTGTGCCTGGCTGCTTTACTCATCAAGGTCCTGGCCTGTCCCTGCTAAAACAGATTTCAAGAGGACACTAAAAATGCAACAGTGATAAATGGTGACAGGCTTAAATGCTTCCACAAACAGGTATCTGCAAATTCCTATCCCATGTGCCCTTTGGATTTATTTCAGCACTGAAGCAGCAGATAATCTGAGAGAGAAGTGAGGCATGTTAATAAACAAGAAAACAGAGACTCTTAAGGGACAGGCCAGAGTTAAACAACAACAACTAATGTAAAGACATTACAGAAAAACTACTTTACAAAATGGCTATTGAAAATGTTAAGCTTTCAAAATTGTTTTAACTAATTTTAAAATCAAATTATTCACAGAACCCTGTTTACTAGCTTGCAGTGAACGGTTTTTAATATTTCTTTTCAATGTGTATTTGCAGGCAAAATAAATGTTCTGCATTACAGCTGTTTTAACGGCGACAAGCCATGCCAGACATCACATTTTGTTGTCAGTACACACACTGACTACTACTACATTATGACCATTAAGGATGCACAGTATAACATGAATATATTGTTAATAATCATATTTTCTAAGTTATGAATTTTCATTTTACATGCTATTGTAATATTTAGCCAGTTGGTCAGTGTCACAGCAACAGCTGCTCAAACTGGACACAAATAACAATACCCAAAATGCTCAAGATCACAGAGCGATGGAAGTACAGTTGAGAAAGAGAGAAAAGAAGAAAATAGGCATATATTGCAACTGCCATTGTGATGTTAACCAATATCACTACCACAAGATTTTCTAATATCATGCAGCCCGAATGATTGCCCAATTAACATGAAGATTTGTGTCGTTGATGTCTCGAGTTATTTAGGCATGAATTTTGTTGCGTTTTGTTTTGTTTGCAGTTCTTCAAAACAGTGGATGTTACTGCTGATAAAATCTGCGTCACACTTGGTAGCAGAAGAAGAGCGTACGCAAAAAGTTGATGCCAATGCGACGATGGTTGATCCCCGCTCGACCCGCCTTTGTCGTTGTTCCCTTGGAAAGACACTTCACCCACCTTGCCTGTTGGTGGGGTCACAGTGCCCGGTGGCGCCTGATGCATGACAGCCTTGCTTCTGTCAGACTGCCTCAAGGCAGCTGTGGCTACTATCCAGTAGCTTGCCACCATCAGAGTGTGACAGTGTGTGTGCATGAATGGGTGAATGACAGTAGTTTGAAGTGCTTTGGGGTCCTCTGGACTTGATGAAGCGCTTCGCAAGTACAATGCTAAAGTATATTTCTAACATAACTAACTACAAAGTTTTACCTTAAAGTTATTTTGATCAGTTTTCAGGAGTGTATATAACATTTGAAGCAATTATTCAGTTTTGCTTATAGTCAAGTGTGCATGCGCTTGTAAAAACCAATATCCTTTTTGTTTCTACTTTCTACCTTGTTGCTTGTTCTTCTTGTTTGACGAGCATCACTCATAATGCCTGCAGACGGTTCTAGAAATGGGAATGCGCACAACTGTCTGAAACAACAAAACACACCCCCTAGAAACAGTGCGCTTCTGTAGTGAGACACTGTATGCGAGGACAAATATGGTGGGTATAAACTAGATCCAAGGCACAATCGTTATCACAACATCAAGTATCAAAATCGCGAAAGAATCTTTGGATGCAAGTTTGATGGGCAAAATTATTCCAAGTGTCATGCAGCAACATCTTGTCCATATAAAATTAGCTGGTCGGAAGAACTGTTACTGTTAACAATCTGAAACTTACAGAGAATAGTGGGAGCAATTGGATGATGAAAAATGAAAAGTGAGAGGAACGTGAACTAATTTCAACTGATGCCATAATTGCAATATTCAAATCAACAAAGTTAGTCACTAAATGTAACTACAAGCTAGGCAAGACCTTCAAATTAGCTTAAGATAATACCAGAGTTCACTGGCTCCCACAGAGGGTTTTTTCAGCAAGATAACTAATACAGCATTTGACCAAAAAAAAAAAAAACCCTGTAGATAAAAAACAATATGCAGCAGCAAAAAACAAATGTATGTCAAAATAAATTTATTCTAGCACCTAACCATAATGTTTAGTGTCATTTTTATGAAAATATAGACCATATGATTATAGGTCAAACATGTGAAGAAAAATCCCAAAACTGCAGTAAGCCATACTATGTTCTATCCCAAAGTCCACTCCTGGCACACTCCCACTTAAGAAAAATATTACAAAGCATCAGTGTTCCACAGCTGCAGCCTAATAGCATTCAAGCCACGTTCATTGCTGAATCCCATTTCACCCCATCCTCGTCAGTCTAGGCCTAACTTATACTGTGTGTTCTCTTAAACATTTAGGGCATTTCAGAGGTGTAGAAGAAGCCCTGTTTTCAGTCCACTAAAATTTTATATTTTTAATAATAACCATAAAACAGAAATAAGGTACGACTTAGGTGAATATTTTCTTCATTAAATTACCGTTAGCCAAACTACGTAATTCTGTACTTTGAGTTCTTTACAGTAATGTTTTGGCATCGCTGTTAATTATTAACATAACAAATACCAGAGGATTTCATATTTAAAAATCACAGTAATGATTAGACTAATGTATGCCAATTTTAACAAGCAGAGAACGATTAAAACAAAACAAAAAAACAACGTTGTACTTATCGGTACTTTTTTGTCATTACAACAAATACAACAACCAACAAATGGTGACATCTAGTGCTGGCATGATGTTTATATGTCACATAGGGACTTACAGATGAAGTTGCATCTGTTGTACAAGGAATCCACCTTAAATAAAGTGCTAAAGAAGGTAGGGTAAAGGTAAGCCTGAGTGTAGTAGTACGGTAAAATTCAGCCTTGGTTTTTCTGAAGGCAGAGTCACTCCTTGTGATGTGCTGTAGATAATTAAACATGTGAAGCTAGATAAAACAAAAGAAAATTTGTATAAACTGCAACTCCGATACACAGCTATTCCAATTGTTGAATTACCGTCTTAGTTTGTCATTTAATTCTGAATTGGCCCGGTAATGACCCACTCATATAAATCAGGTGATTGAAGCAGAAAAACAACTTTAAAACATGCAGAGTACTCTTTCCTAAGGACCAGAGTTCAAGACCAGTGCCCAAAACCATCAATGTGATGTTAAATTCTCATTAGATCCCCATTATTTAAAAAAAAAATTACATGCTTTTTAGGAATAAAACTACTTGCCTATCCTGTTTGATACCAACTCTACCTGAGTCTAAAGGGTGTAATCCTGCTGTTTTTGACGCCACTAAAATAAAATTCTTCTATGTTGTTTGGTATAATGTTGCATAATGATAAAGCCTTTAAAGTGGAGAAAAATCACACTGTCCTCCCAATTTTCTAACCTTGTTGAGAAGACACTAGCCACACAGTATAATGGTTATTGTGGCACTCAGATGTATTTTATCTTTTTATTAATGTAAAGGATACTTGCTACAGTGGAGAAAAAAAAGTATTTAGTCAGTCACCAATTGTGTAAGTTCTCCCACTTAAACAGATGAGAGAGGCCTGTAATTGACATCATAGGTAGACGTCAACTATGAGAGACAAAATGAGAAAAAAAATTCTGAAAATCACATTGTCTTATTTTTAAAGAATTTATTTGAAAATAAGGGTGGAAAATAAGTATTTGGTCAATAAAAAAAGTTCATCTCAGTACTTTGTAATATACTATTTGTTGGCAATGACAGAGGTCAGATGGTTTCTGTAAGTCTTCTCAAGGTTGGCACACACCGTTGCTGGAATGTTGGCCCATTCCTCCAAGCAGATCTCCTCTAAACCAGTGATGTTCTGGGGCTGACGGCGGCAACATGGACTTTCAACTCCCTCCAAAGGTTTTTGATGGGGTTGAGGTCTGGAGACTGGCTAGGCCACTCCAGGACCTTGAAATGCTTCTTGCAAAGCCACGCCTTTGTTGCCCTGGCAGTGTGCTTGGGATCATTGTCATGCTGAAAGACCCGGCCACGTTTCATCTTCAATGCCCTTGATGATGGAAGGAGGTTTGCACTCAAAATCTCACAATACATGGCCCCATTCATTCTTTCATGTACACGGACCAGTCGTCTTGGTCCCTTTGCAGAGAAACAGCCCCAAAGCATGATGTTGCCACC
>CAEGAE010071569.1:0-43922 GCA_903067095.1 Girardinus metallicus | reverse complement strand
ATTATGCCTTTGTCTGCACAAACCCATCTTTGTTCTGAATCAGCCACAAATCTCTTCACAGTACGATGATAACGCTTTAGTTTTCATTAAATATCTAATGTTTTCATACCTTGTCATATGGCACTGCACCATTTGATGATTTTCGTCGGCAGAGATCCTTTTTCTTTCCAATATGGCTTGAAACCTGAGGCCTGCTTAATAATGTGGAACATACTTCTTAAGTAGATTTCCTTTAATTGAGCTCACCAGACAATCTAATTAACCCAGCTCTCTGAAATTAATTATAGTGATTCAAAGAGCCCTGACACACAATACCATCTATAAATTTAATAGGACAACAAGAAATGTAATCCTTATGACACTTAAATCCAATTTGCATAATAATTTGGAACACGGTGTATTGTCGTAACTCATACTGTCTGAGTATCTTGAGTCATTCTGGATGGCGATGCAAAACCAAAGGGCTCTTGCTAAATACTGGAGATGTGTGACAGTTTAATGACAGTCATGTCCTCCTGAAAGCTCGATACCTGAGCAATATTCTACAGTAACATGTCCTGGATGACATCATCAAGTGTTGGCAAACACTGCTAATCCACCTCATTTGTTTTTGCTGCTCTTCTTTCTGGTCATATGGTTAGAAGGTTGGGCAGAGAGATGCTGGAGTTGGGGATAAGATCATTGCCCGTTATGATTGATGAAAGGGGTGGATTGAACTTCTTCCCTCTATCTCTTTGGTTCTGCTCTGCGTCCATAAGGCATCCTTTTCAGCTCCTCTGGGATTTGGGGTCAGCTTTCTGTTTACTGTCAGATCCAGATTGACCACCATCATTCTGGATCGCCAGAATGATGGTGATCCAGAATAATTCATAGTTCATGTATTATTTGAACTTTTATATGCTAGTCAGCTGCTGCCAGTTGTGGAAACAATACCTTATTGCTGTGGTTAAATAAAGTAGCAACAGTCCAAAACCCACCCCCGTATGTTCAGTTCTGACCGCATGCGGAGTACTTTCACAACAAATTCAAACTTCTGCTCCTACTTATTGGTTTTCTAAAAATCATTGAAGTTGTATAATCATTGCATGCTAGAAAAAGAAAGATTAAAACCAATCAATAAAAGCTCCAAATTAACAAAGTCAGCTTGTCTGTCCTGACTATAGGTTAACTTCTGGCCAGAACTGCAGGTGAAACTAAAAGCATGTTTTAAAGATAGAAAGAGAAAAAAACATGTAATTTAACTTGCTGTTTACTTTAAATACCCACCAACTCACAGCCCTGTTGTGTGTGCAGCATTATTGCTGTGGCTCAAACTGTTCAGTCACTCTTCAGTTGATTGCTATCTCACTGAGATAGACAAGAAAGATTACTCACCCTGCCACAGTGACCTTGCGCATCTTTGTTGATGTCAGGTCTTTTATATTTTTTTCTATCGAGCGCAGGTCACACCGAGCTCGTCAGTGGCCGAGTAGAGACCAGAGAAGGTCATCTGTGTAAACCATGATGCACACTTATTGGCAGACAAACTGCTTACAGAGTAAGCTGGTGGCACGAAAGAGGGCATAGCTTTCAGTTTCCTTGGAAACCTTAGATGCTAATCAAAGGACATCCAACGAGCTCGTCATTTGTGCGTTCATACACACAAATAATATTGATAAAATAACAGTTTTCTCTTCAATTTTACAACCATAAATAGAGAGGAGGAAACGCTTCACACACCAGCAGTTGTGTGTGATTGGTGACCCAGGGCCACATTGATCACACAGTTCAATATTGCACTCACTGTCACTGACCCCCTGGGCAGTGGAAATGCATTTTCCATTTCTACAAATATAACACATTGACTTTTTTTTTTTTTTTACTTTAATGTTGTATTAACACAACACAACTCTTCCATGGTTAATAGCAGTAGAAAATATAGTATAACATCACACTGATGGTAGATGTTTCCAGATAGAACTTAGATATTCTACAATTAGTGCAGTCTGTAAAGTACAGTGTAAAGGTTTTAAACCACTCATAATTGTTTTACGTATTATTGGTCAGTTGTTGAATAATAAGTCTCCTGAAGGTATTTTACTATTGGTTTTCTTTGGATCCTTGGCCCCCTCCCCCCCAATCCTTGTATGTGACCTTGACAGCTCACTGTGCAGTGTGGGCTTAAAAATGAGCGAAGTCAACAAACAGAGAGCAAAAGCAGTTGAAGAAGTTTTCACACTCATTTAAGGAGGTTTTAGTTTCTCTGATAAAGAGTTAATGCACTTGAAGGAGATGGAAACACATTTTAGTTCTGACGTAGCGACCCTTCCCATGCCAGGGTGGGTCAGTGCCTTACCGTAGGCACAGACCCTATGGCAAGGCAAAGGGTCTAGTAGGGCATAGGGCAAAATTGATTAAGTTTTGTGATGGGAATGTCATAATTGAGACAGGAAGTGACAAAGTAAAACACATCCGCTTTGGGGTAAAATATTGCAAAAAAAAGTAGCAAAAATGCAGAAAAAATAAAAGAGTGAAACAATGGTCTTGCTTAGCTTTCTGTTTACCGTCAGACCACTTTGTTTTTACATTACTGGGATTTCCGGTACATACTCTCACGTGAATACTTACTCTGTCTGGTGGTGCGTTGAAAATTCGGATGCAGGCGGTGTGTTTTGGGCCTAGCCCTCTGTTGGAATTTTAAATTACTTTAATTGTGTTAAAAAAAATATGCTCAAAGTTCATCTTGGGTAGCTGTTTTCTCTCAGCAATAATGCAAATGTGTGTTTTCCCTAAAAGCGTTACCACCGTTTTACATAAATAATTGATGTCCTTCTTATCATTCAAAAAAGGCTTTGAAGTTTCATATAAAGTTGATAACTAATCACATTTCCTGTGTGTTATGTAATTGGGCTCAGCCAGCCATCGCATCTGTCAATCCATCGTTCTTGCTGTCAAACCACATACCCACACATGCTAGACCTCGCAGCCAGCCCAGACTGCTTGGGTGATATAATCAATGTTAAAAGCCTTTTTGCTTTTGCACAGACTGCGAATCCCCTGACTCTCCAGCCCCCAGCACACAGGCTGGACACGTACACACAGTCACTCTCACGCTTGGCTCACCCGCGGTTTGGAGGTCACGTCACAAGGACAAGAGTTTGGTTTGTAAACAACAACAAACCTGACTGTCTTTCCACACTTGCAGAGGATGAACACGACGCTGTGCGAAGGCAGTAATTTTGCTCCGAATTAATTGGGCTCTGTTACAGAATTGCTTCGCTGTGAATTTAAATAGAAATCATCTAATCAAATGAGATTGAAGCACTTTTCTGGAAGTGCAGCAGAAGAGCGAGGCACGTTGCAGTGAGGCACATTTTCATCTCATTAGACTGATTTTTCAGAACGGCAAAGTCTTCTATGCAGCATGAGATTTTCACAATAATTTCATCACTAGAGCAGAGCGGCTGCACGCTCAGTATGATAAATATCAGCGCTAAGTTTTTTCTGCAACACTTTTCTATGCACAAAAATATCACATGTAGTTAATTTATAGTATTTTTACAATGACAAACTTGTGTAAAAAGATTAAGCTAAGTCAAATTATTTCAAGGTTATGAGACTGATTGGTTTTTAATAGATAGTGAGCGTCTGTCAAAAACCAATCAGCCTCATAACCTATTGGTTTTCAACCAGGAATAGGTGGTAAAAACCTTTTTTTAGCATAGCAATGACGAGGTCACCCGCTTGTCATTTTTTTGGAGATCTCGGGAGAAGAGCTCCATGGACAAAGCTGGTGTGTTTTTGAGCGCTACACTGGAAAAAAAAAAGTGGGTTAAAACAAAAAACACAAAGTCAAATAAAAACTGTAGGTGAAAGAAATTAAGTTTAATAGGTAGAGAGACTGAAATTCATTGCTACTTTTAAAGCAGCAGGATAAAACAACATATTAAAAATGGTTAGGTTCCAAATAGTTGTGTGATATTTCAGGTTTGTATTGGTTAGTACTCGGTGATCTAGAATCATTTTTGCATCCCTCCAGATCTTCCTCTCAGACCATTTACAAGATATAGCAACATCAAATATAATCTAGTCTTTCAGTTGTCGTTGATGGGTTTTATGCCATTTTTTTCTCTAAACACTTATTAACTTTAGGACATTCTGAGTACACAGTTCTTTTAAAAGCTGATTATTATAATATTTAGGGCAGTGTGTACACCTCCTATTTCTAAAGTTTTTTTTATTAAATCAGCTTGGTTTGATTTGGCAAGGCCTTATTAGAATTTTCCTGCTTTCTGCCCATTGTTTTTAAAATTATTTTCAAAGACATTTGATATTTAGATTAAGTCTTTGATGGGATCATACATACTTTGTGTTTATTTCTACTGAAGCTTACATTCACCGCATATATACCTGCACCCAAACTGAAACAAGATTAAATGTCTTTGTGAAGTTGCACTTTGACCTCAAGTTTTTTTCTTTTGCAGACAACAAGCTTGTGGCGTACTTCTTGATATATTGTTGAGTAAAGTTCACTTGGTTTCTGGACCCAGGTTTTACCATTGTTTATGAATTGTATTATGCATGAAGTTAGGTCTTTGGAAAGGTCATTTCAGAAATGTAGTGTTAGCCAGCTTTATCCTCTCTAAAATCATTTTTAATTTTTTTTTTTTTTTTTGCTACAACAGGCGTTTCCTCAATCTAACTCAGATTTTGAGATGACGATGAAAACGTTAGTCATATTTATCCTTATTCTCCCATCAGCTTTGTACTTTGAACCAGATGCTGGCCACGAAATGGCCTAACGTCATGAAGCTACCATCACAATGTTAAACATCTGATATAATATTCTTAGGCTTGAAAACTTCTCCTTGAATCCTTCAAACATACTTCTTGTTCATTTGGAAAAAAAATGGTTAGTCTTTATCACCCAAAAGCAAAAGCAAGGCCTAATAGAGAACTGATGAAACCAGGAGTCTTATGTCGCAGGGAGAATGATTGCTGGATAGAAAACAAGTGAGAGATTATTGAAGGGTTGCAGCTGGGAGGGAATCAGGTGGCTGAGAAATGAGGGAGGCTGAGCAATAAAAATGACACAAGGAGAACACCGTGAACACAGGAATAACATAAATAATATCCTGCACATATGAATCCACAAGAAACACTAATGAAAGTTAAAGCTTATCCATTTGGGGAGCTGCAAATTTTAGCCAAGCTTGAAAGTTTCTGTTGTGAAACCGGGCAGTTTGCAGTTGTTAGTTGAGCGTTGATGGTTTCCATAAAAATGTCCTTTTTGTGAGGGTAATAATTTGGTTGTGAGGGTAATATTTTGGATGTTCTTCCATCCCCTGACACATTTGGATACTTTTCTTGTTATTGTGTTATTTAGAAAGTAGTCTAGACTGCGCAATAAACCTTTCAAACTTGTTTAAGTGTGCAGCTCTTCAGACACTTTCAGTGAAACACCCAAACTATACCATTCTTCTGAGTTACAGTCAGTCAAGTGGCAGCTGTCAAACAAATCCTCATTTGTGTTAGCAAATCAACAACAATTGATTCTCACTCAATCGTTGTTAATAATGAGAATTTAATAGGGTTTTCCTTGTGAAAAGACATTCTAGAAACTTTACGACCACAAAAACAAGTGTTTAAGTCAGTGTGTGATGCTGTGTTTTTGAATGTTTCGGAGGAGGAGTTGATGGTGTGCTTAAGGATCATTGCATCACCCTAAGATGGTTGAAGAGTCAGAAGCTTCTAGTGGAGAGTAAAACTGAGTGATTGTTTTTTTTTTTTTGTTATCCAAGGCCAGAGCAAGCAAATCAATCTAAAGCAATCACTCCATCACTTCAATTTTTGACTGTAGGTGTAAAATCCCTTCTCTGATATGATTGGTTAATTTTACTGCCAATGGAACAAGCTGCACATTTCTACTTTTGTCAACAAAGTATTTTCCCAAAAATCTGGGCTCATCAAGATGATATTTTGGAAATGTGACACTGGCCTCTGTGTTCGTAGTGACCAGCAGTGGTTTTTGTCCCATTTTGCTTCTTCTGGTGAATCCTGAATGCTGACCTTTACCTGTGTTGCACTGAACGCAGCTCTGGATTCTTCAGTGACATCTTGCATGAATCTCCATTGCTCCCTTAAAGTGATTTTGGTAGACCAGCACCTTCTTTGACAATTAACCACTGTTTCATGCTTTCTCCATTCGTAGGTAATGAAGAAAGGGATTTGCTGAAGTCCCAAAACCTTATAAATGACTTTGTAAACCTTCCCAGACTTACAGATAAATAGCTTTTTCTGATCTTGCATTCTTTTTGAAATTCAGAGAATCATGTTGCTTTTTGAGATTTTCGGCCTATTTCGTGTTGTCAGTCAGGTTCTATTTAAGGTATTTCTTATTTTCCCGTGAGGTAGTAATCAGATATAGCTAATGAACCAAAAATGTTGGTAATTCGTGACTTTACAGACCCAGGTAGGTTTAAAAAACTATGTACTCCATTTTATATTTACTCTGGTTATCTTTGTCTGATAGTAGAAGTTGTTTTACAAACTTTAATGTGATCAATATTCAAAATTATGAGAAGTCTGTGAGGGGGTACACATTTTTTTTGCAAAGTATTGGACTAAAACATGACCATTTACAAGGAATATATTTAGTCATGATATTCTCAGTAATGTCCTTGTGGTCTAAATTTAACAGGCAGATCAGGACTAAACATAGGCTACAGCTAGACTCTGTTTTAGATTGTGCTTTCTGCTCAGTGGGAAGTCAAACAGTGACGCAAAAAGTGTTTTAAACTCAGTTTAGCAGTCTGTGTTGTGTATGATAGGTTCTATATGCTCCTTAGCTTTTGTTTTATTTATATTCAGCACCTTTGCAGTCATGACCACCAGCTGGTAGCAGTGGGATCTCTGTTTTAAGACTCTGCACTGTACATACCGTTGGTTTGCTGTCTATTAAATGATTTTCTGTCCTAGCAGATGTACTCAGGCAGTAGTTTATTCTTGTGTGTATCATCAAATGAGCACACAATCCAAAACGCTCTGCTGGGAGACAAGCGAACATATTTATAGTTGGAACAGAACAGCTCCAAGCTGTGAGATGCTTTTTTTTCTTCTTTCTTTTTTTTTTTTTTACTGAGGCAAAGAGCAATGTGGGAGGCAGGAGCCTGTGTTCTCCTGCTTCACGTTCAGCTGTTGCTGCAGATTTGTGTTCCTGGCTAATTCATCATGCAGATGTGCTGACCGTCCTGGTCCCTGTGGCACGGAGAACTGCTTCAGTAAGGGAATCAAATTAGCCATTGTGGTTTCATTGTTGAAATAAAACGCTGACTCATGAGGTTTTATTTGGAAAAAGGTCGCATACAGAGGAGAGGAGGACTCATCTTTTTTTTTTTTTTTTTTTTTTTTTTTTGTTGTTGCATGTTGACCCGGTATATTTTACATCCTCGTTCAGTCTGTTTGTTTTTAATTTACCGTTATAATTTCGTTCCACTCTTTTTTTTTACACACTTTCTATCTAAATACTCTCTGCCACCTGGAGGCTCTCATTCTGACCAAGTCACTGAGGTTCTAGAGTATTTTATATGCAATTCAATCTTTGTTTTGCACTTATGCAGCGATGACTCAGAGAGATTTTTCTTCTTTCTGTTTGTCACGTCTTGTGTCTCGTGTGAGTGTTTTTTGCACAGTTCGTGATTTACGTTGAGCCAAGCGGACCTGTGCTGTTCTGTCATGTTCACTATTTCCCTTTTCTTTGTGTGTCCGTTGCCTTACCCTGTGTCTTTTGCTGTGATGTTGTAGAGCTTGGGACTTATGGGAAACTAAAATATTATCACTCAATGACTGAGGAAGGTAAGCCCAAAAGTTTTCACTATTTTCCTTGTGTAACTCAGCTGTCGTCATCCCCTCTTGGTTTTGTCCCTCTCCTCCTCATCTTCTCATGATGAATCAGAACTTTGCTTCTACCCTCTTTTTGTGTTCTTGCTCGTGACACACATTTTGCATAGTTTTGTTTTTCAGTTTGACAACAATCTCTGAGATTTCACTGACATAAGTGCAAATCATGGTGTCCATGCCATTTTTTAAATTGTCATTTTAAGTTCACTTATTTTTCATTTGAAGCTTCGCCGTCGCTATCAAAAGATATTAATGTGTTTTCCTGTGAGGTGTTTCCTTTTTTTTTTGTTAGCTGTGTAAAACCAAAGAGCCCAATGTTTCTCACAGTGCCTTGCAAATTTATTCATTTACATTTTGCCATGTCACAACCACAGATTTTAATGTACTTTAATTTAATTGGACAAACCAGCAAAAAAAATTGTTCTTCCTAGTGTAATTCTCTTGCAGCTCTATACTTAGTAGATCATCATTTCAATGCAAATAAAGCGACAGTCTTTTCTTGTAGAGAATGAGATGTTTGTCCATTCTTTGTAAAATACCTCAAATTCAATGCTAATGAGATTATCCATTTAGCCTGATTGTGGCATCACTTTTCAAGTCTTGCCACAAATTCTCAGTTGGATTTAAGTCTGGACTTTGACTAAGTCATTCTAATCCATTAACACATGTGCAGTATTACTTTTCAGCTAAGCCTAAAAGTTACGTTTTCAGTAATTCTCCTCTGGCCAGAAACTTACTTGCACATTTTTGTTGTGTCCGCTAGAGCATGGGTGTCAAACTCATTTTCATTTTCAGCCACAACAAGAGCATAGATGCCCTCAAAGGTCTGCTTGTGGAAGAACAAAATGGATAAAACCCATTAAGAAATTTCAAAAATATTAATAAATATCTGTCTCTACATTCAGTGAGTACTTCTTGACATTAAGTAATATTGAAGATCTTTTCACACTGATTCAATTTGGCGGTGTACAGATCAAATCTGTACAAAGTGATGGCAGGCTGAGTTTGATGAATGTGCCCTGGAGGTTTCGTGTCAGATTTTTAGACTTTTAATAGTTTTCTTTTAGCCATCTCTTCATACAGGTTTGTCCTGTACAGGACAAATAGTCATTTTGTCAGAATTTTCCAAGAGCTGTGGATCTCTTTAGATCCTCCAGAGTTACTCTACTGCTCTTGTTATTCTTGATTAATTCGGCCTCTCAGTTTAGAACAATAATGTAATTTAACTCTGCTTCCGATTTCTCTACATTTTCCCTTTCCTCTCTGCAGTATTCCTTTACCTTGGTAATACTGTTTGCTCACGCTAACAAATCTCCCCAGGCCTTCACAGAAGAGCTCAATTTATAGTAAAATTGAATTACAGACAGGAGCACTGTAATATTAATAATGAAGTAATGTATCAATTGAATTGGAGCTGAAAAAAAAAAACATGACAAATTTTATATTTTATCATAAAATGTAAAAATAGCCATAATTATTTATTTTGTAATTATGCAATACTTTCCGTTGGTCAAACTAAAGTATAATAAAAATCAATTAAAGTTTGTAGTTGCAACTGTAAAAAAAAAAAAAAAAAAAGTGGAAAACATGAAAGGCTGCGAATACTTTTGCAAGGAACCGTGATTTAATTCTGTGACTGCACTAAAAATATCTGTCCCGCAGGCTGCTAAAACGTCAAGCGCACACATGCACATTCATGTTCAGACTTCAAGAAACAAAAGATCTTTTATTTTTCCTCCATTGCTCTCGCTCGGTTTCTTTCTTTCTGTAACCCATCTGCGTTGCTGAGAAATCCATCATCCGCGCCTCAGCGCCCGCTTGGAGGTTTCACTTACACCAGCAGCGGGTGCGCACACCTGAGACGTACGTCGCTGAATTTGGCAAACCGGAGTGACTCATCCGCCCGCCGCTTACGTAACGAGTGGAGCTGACGGGGAAACAGAGCGGCTGTGTCACAGCCAGGCAGGCAGGGAAGGAATGGGTTTGGTCGATCCCATAGACTCTTAAATATTCCACAAACTATATGTAGTTCTGGCAAAGTGTAAATAGTTCTTGCAGAATTGATTAATATTAAAAAAAAAAAAAAAAACACTGAAGCAAGTCTTGGAAGTTTTTTCCTCTATGCCGAAGTTATCAATAACAAGCCAGTCCTGTTTGCCTGCGAAGACATCTTCTTCATATATTTGCAACTTAATTAAAAGCTGACCTCTCCATAAACCTTTTCCCATATTTTATTTTCTCTTAGAAAAGAGCTAAATGATCTATGCTAAATGCTAAACTGCTAAATGGGCTGCGATTCCGTAACACAAGTGAAATAAAAAGATACTAACTGGATGATGGATTGCACTTTCTCCTTGGGTTGACCCTCACTCATCTACTTTACAGACGCGCTCTTCATATTCACTCAACAGGATATTTAGAAGATGGTTGTGTTAGCACATTAGCATTAGCTAAAGTTGTTCTTAAGCACTGTGGGAGAGTTCCAAGACAAAAACTGTTGACCAAGAAGAACATTTATCATTTCACTTTTTTTTTTTTTCCCAACAAACATACACTCTTTGGAAAGTGTGTGACCCATTACTGGCATAAATGCAAAAATGTTTTGAAAGCAGCAGCATACCTTCACGCATGGTGGTGGTAGAACCAGTGCTTAATAACCAGGAGTTCTGCTGTTTAGCATGTGAATTTTAAGTTCACATGTACTTGGGTTATCCTGCAGAACAATCTGAACAGCTCAAAAATATATATATTTTTTTGAAGGTTTTGGGCGGGGCAGACATTTAATTTATCCAATCACTGTTAAGATGAAAAGCTCTCAGTCAGGTTTATTAGAAATCTTGAGCAAGATGAAACAAAGAGTCCATTTCCTTGGGTATTTTTTACACCCAAGGAAAAATTAAATTCAATAATATTTATAAGACAAGTTATAAAAAATAGCTTCTCAACAGGCTGCTGTGAGATTGGACTTCTGTTTGAAACTTGCAGCTGCAGATATAAACTTGGACAGTTGACCTTAAAATGGGACTTCAAGAGGACTCTATATTTTACGCAGAATAATTCAAATAAAGACGTGACATAAACCCCAAGTTCAGACGGTTACTAACCTTAAAAACCAAAGTTTAAGACTTTTGCACAAAACAGTTCTTTTATTACCAAAGCAAACTCTGAACTGGACTCTGACACGTGTCGTGCCATTAATGCTTCAGAAACCATCCAATTTCACTGATTTCAAACAATTATGCAAAGAAGAGGTCAAAAACTGCCACTCCTGATGGTATTTGCCTCAGCCAAGGATGGCACAAGTTTTTAGATTCGGAGGCATTTTTTTTTCTCCCGAGCGGTCAGATTGGTTTGGACAGCTTTTTCCCCCAAATCATCTCTTGAAAATTGCATTTTGAATTTGCTCAGATTAAAATTAGTCTACTGATCATAAATTTGGTTGGGTTCTTGAGTGTTTTCTGGCAGAAAGCACAACTCAACGATGATTTCGCCACAAATTCACACCCGCTGTCAAACACAAAAGCAACTGAGAATAACCGCCTAAGGTGAGTGATGTCTGGGCTTTCAAACATGTGACGCCGTCTTGTGAAAATGTGGTATGTGCCGTGTGTGCTCGTGTTGCTGTTTTGGCACGGGGAGGCAGGGAGGAGGTCGTGCTTTGCCAAGTAACGAAAGACGAGGTGAGAGAAAGATAGATGAGTGAAGAGGAAGAGAAGAGATGCAGAGAGGAGGAATGTGAGAGAGAGGAAACGGGAGCAGAGGAGCAGCCAGCAACTTGGGGTTATTAATGATTTTGCCTGAAGGTCACAGACAGTGTCGACATGGCTGGGTGGAGCACATATTGACGCCTTACTGTGTCGAGCACTGACAAATCAGCCGTGCTGTCTGAAATAAAATGAAAAATCTTTTGCATCGATTTCAGTGGTGAAAATCAGGCGTGGGGAGAACAGACATGCGGGGTCTGATATGCAGAAATCCAGTTAAACTTATGCATGAAAGCACATGAATATTTACTTGTAGATTTGCTTACTTAAAAATGTTTTTCTCTTGCTAAGCACACAACCTTAAAAATTCAATTTATTGTCGGAAACATGCTCCACAAATTTTGATTCCACTTTTTTTAGGGTGTCTGTAGTGTGTTCTGCTTTCTGTTTTTGATGGGAATGAAACCGAATCTCCATGTTGATGTTGTTTTTTTGTTTTTTTTTTGAAGAACTTTGCTTTGTTTCCTCTTTCCTAAAGCTGACAGGACTAAATGAGTCTGATCTCCAGACGACGGATTTCTCTCTCAGCCTCCGTCTAGGATTAAGACATTGCAAATATCAACTATATATGATACTCTGCCTCATACTGACACCATATTGTTCGAACAACACAATAGCACTGCTTACTTGTTTGTCCTGTGCTTCCTGAATGTGACCTACAACAGGTCAAAGTTGACAACGAAGGAGCGAAACTAAGCACCTTTGAAGATGCGTTGCTTCGAATTTAATCTCAGTAAGTCTCCTCTTCTGTTTTTGTGCATGCAGGTAAATTTCGTGAGAAGGCATCTATCCTTCACAAGATCGCTAAAAAGAAATGCCAAGTGGAGGACAGCGAGAAGGCCAATGGAGTAGCAAGCCGTGCAGGTAAAAACCTCGGCTGTTGCAAGAACACACATTAACTCACTGTCCTTCTGAGAATGTCACTCGATGATTCAGAGCTCCAAGGAGTAAAGCGAGCGAACTTGAAGCTGGAACTAGCTGTACCCAATCCACTAAAAATCCCATTTACAGACGTTATTGTTACTGAATCGCCCTACTTGCTGGTATTGTTAAATTCCAGCAATTGTTAAAGTCAATCCACTGTTGCTTTGTAGGCCGGAATTTAAAAAGTTTAGAAGAGTTTAAAAAGTTCAGTGTTTTATGCCTTAAAGTGACTTTTACGCACTGACAAAAGAGAATGCAGCAACCTAAAAGTATTTGTGCTAATTGGTCATAAGTAACTGAATGAAATTTCTCTAACTTACTTTCTCTAATTTGGAGAACCTTAATTTGAGTACTTGTGACCTCAGATGGGTCACCTGCTCTCTTTTTTAAGTGCTACCTTTAAAACAAACTCAGACCACACTAAAGGATTAAAAATCAGCCACTACATGGATTGTCATTGCAGGGTCATGAAGATGTGCTCTGGGGTGCATTAAAAATGTAATTCAGTTCCTATTACTCCTGATTTATGTGAAAGTTCGAGTAGTGCAGATTGTTAATCAGAGAATTAAAATCAGGACTGGTCGTCCAGCAAGATGAAACCCCATCATGTCCTCACCAGGCCTGTCGCTCTCCAATTAATTATTGTAAAGCTTTTTATGGGACAGCTGGTATGCACATCCCAGTTCGTCTGCTCTCTGGCTGCAAGTCAAAGGATCTCACCAAATGTCTGCAACTAACAATCCACAATCTCCACAGTAGCAAATACGGCGCCATGATTAGGCCCCGTTCACAAGATGATGCATACATGCAGGTGCCCACTTAAATAGGACTGCTAGTTTGGCAACCGCAGCAGGTGTAGTTAGAACACACGCCTCCAAATTGGGCAGTAGGTGGTTATTAGGGGTTGTGAGTTTTTTTAGACAACATGTAAAATGCTTAACATCACTTCTGTACCTTTAGAAGAAAACAATGGTAATGATTTTAATATTGTTCAGACCGACAGAGAATGAAGAAAATAATAAAAAAATAAATAAATCTAAGTTTGAGAATAAACAGCAGGCTTCAGAGTTCTGGTGTGATCTGCCTGTGGAAATAAATGTAAGATTTATTTATTTTTTATTTTTTTTTGCTTTTGACCACTCCTGCCACCTTATGTCCACAGAACAGTGCACAATATTTGTATTCATTACACTGGATGGCACGCTCATGGATTCATTTCTGCTGGAAAATAACTGATGGCAGAAGTGAAGAAACCTCCTATGTACAGGGAAATGTGCCATATAACTGCAGATATAAACAAGGTCATCAAATGTCATTACAGAAAGGCTACCTGTGGCAGTAATACTTTCGTAAGACGGTCAGGATACCAATTATTAAAGGGTTGCGATTGCTCACACAATGAAATTAGATTTACCAAATTTGTCACAATCATGACACGTTCAAATATAATCCAGTGTGTCAAGGTCACCCCATTTGTATTCCTGGGCTTCCTGTTGGTGGACGTACCTAGGACAAATTTCCATCCTCCCACTTTTACGCAGATGAAAAGAATCAAAACATTCCAGCTTTTGGTATTTCATAATTTGCGCCCTCAACTCCCCCAGATATTATCACAAGTGCTGGGCCTCAATGTACCTTGATAATGCTTTCAAAATAACTATTAATGCATTCTCATTTTAGTCTATTATTGTGAAACATTTTGTCAAGGGAAGGGCTGTACAGATGCTAGTTTATTATTAGTTTACTCTACCTTTTACAAAAATGTGCATGTTCTCGCTGAAACTTTACCCGACTTTATAAAAACTTTGCTAAGATTTCCCCACTGAAATGATTAATGAGATCACAGCCGATGTTAAACAACCATGACATTACCAAGGACAGCCAAATTGATCGCAAGTGTTGTCTTCAAGCAGTGTTTAAATCAATCACACTCACTGCCAAGAGTAATTCGGGTGTGCTTTGTTTCCCCCCTCAAAGCGCACCGAACCAAAGAATAACAAATAAACACAGGCCGACGGAGGCGCTTTCGTGGCTTCAGTGTTGATGGAGAAGAAGAATCAAAGCAACATCAAAAACATAAATGTATGCTAACAGCGCTGCATTAACATATCATCCTCTTAATCAACATGCAACACTGCTGGTCATAAGAGCAGTGTCAGGACTCTGATTCGTTAAGTTCAATCTCAAAAGTATCACCTGGTAATGCGGTGTGCATAATGCAGCAATAGTTCCTTCATATCTCATTTTGATCTGCAAAATCACAATCCGTGGAAGGGGGAGGGGGTAGTTGAGGTCATGTCCTGGGATATTGTCATATTAAGTCACATTATCTATCTGAGACTCATCCTAATTGTGTCACAACCACAATTAGATTAAAGCAATTTCCACAGCAATTACAGTTTTATCATCTGATTACATGGCTTTAGGCTTTCTGTATTCAGCCTCCAGTGAAATGGAGTCCTATGAGCCAAAGCAGAAGGAATGAAGGTAGTGGAAGTCATGAACATACCTGTCAGTACACACAGAGAGCCGACTTGACTGGACCCAAGTCTGTGCTTGTTGATTTCTGTTTAAGTTTCCACGTTTATTTGTTGAAGCTATTTCTGTTACAAATTTCAACCGGGACTTTTGATGTGTGCAGGCCAAGGTGTTATAGAAATTGGAAATCAGATATTTACCAACATATGAGTTAAACAACAAAAACTTTAACGTAAAATTACGTAAATAACATTTGAACTCAGGAGCTAATATTAAATTAATTAAACCACTGAATGTGGTTTAATTTTCTTAATGTCTATGAGTCTAGTTTAATAGCATAGCCCTTTGCCAAAGCTTGTATCCTGTATTCTGGGGAAAATGATTCATACTTAGAAAACATAAAATAAAAAAAAAGTGTCAGGCGTTGGCTGAATTGTATTTGCGTAATACTTCCAATGAACAGGTGAAAAGTTAGGAAAAACAATATAACATTACTTCATTCACATTTTTAGCATGAGCTTCTATTTTTCCGAAAAACTCAATCATTGATTATCCATGTGTGTTTCCGTAGAAAAGAATCTTCCAAACAGCTCCAGCGTGGAAGTGGAGGTGACCCCACCTATGAACGGAACAGCAGGGCAAGAGGGAGAGACGGTAAGAAGCCATTAAATGCAAACCAGCAACTTTTAGACTCAAAGCTGCACTTTATGCAGCTGGCTCGCTCTTTTTAAAGATAACGGATCTGCGAGACCACTTCACAGCTAGGGAGACATTTATGAATAGCTTATGCCTTTGATTTGTTCCTTTGTTCCTCTGTGAGTGTGAAAAGGTGGCACAGATTATGGCACAGGTCACCGCAGCTGATAATTTCCCAGCATGCACCCCTCCATTTGTGGCCGGAGCTGCCAACGACCCGCCTCTTCCCACAGAGTTCTATAACCACAGTCCTCGCTCACCTGCGGCTCGCCGCCGCTGGGTGCTCCAGGCGAGACCCCTTTGACGAACGGCCACACGCAGGACCGAACCTTCAGCAGGTTGTGCTGGCATTAAAAATGGCGGCGGGATGTGGCAACCCGCCGAGCGAGCAGACGGTCCTGGCACAGATGGGCAGCGATTCAAAGTCACATGTTTCGAAGAGAACAGACAACAGATGTGTTGGAATCTCTCCCTTTATATCAGTAACTGTGAACATGAGCTAAATCACTTTCAAACTTGGTGAAATCTTAGTCGCCTGGATTGACTTATTCATGTTTTTGGCATGAGACAGAAAATAATAATAAAATATATTGGCGTTCCAGATAATAACATTGAAAGATCATGTCATTAAATCCATGGGGGAATTTTACTGCCATAAGTTGAGAGCTTACATTTTAAATTGGAAAGCAGAATTTCATCTCTCTGCTCTCGAAACTTGTAATGCTTGGACTCAAAACTTTTACTCTCTCTCAAATATCCTCTGTTTCTTCCTAGATATTCTCCTCGCACGCAGACTTTCTCTCTGCGCGAATCAAATTCTGCGCTCGCAAAACTCTCCACTCCTTTGCAAATTCTTTTCTACTCCTGCATCAAGAAGTACTGTCGCCTAGCAACCATCACAGCCAATAGAATGACAGTGTCCCACTGGGTGCGCTTGATAATATCTAGTGGCTGTGCTTGTGTGGCTACAATAGATAGCTGCATTTCCTCTTCTGGCGATGTATAGAACACAACTTCAGGTTTCTGCTCCTCCCTCCGTGTTACAGTTGAAGTCATGACATGTTTACGAAAAAGTAATTGTTTGTTTTTGTCACCTTAATGGTTTTCCAACTGAGCAAAACTTAAAAGAAAGATTTTGGCCATGTCGCCTGCGATCGTTTGTCACGCAAGCGCAAAACTGATAGCATATCTGCGTTCGTTATAGTCAACATCTACTAAACTCATCTTAAACACATGCTCCTCATTTTTCTGATACTGTTTTAGACTACATTTCATGTAGCAAAAATCTTTTAGCCTGGCACCCATGTTGATGATAAAGCCAGTTAAAATAGATAGATTTTTTTTTTTTTTTGCTAGGTTTAAATATGTTGGTTTAACTCGCCTGATTCAGGGCAGCGCAGCTTTAGAGCCACAGTTATAAAAAACACTTCAATATAATGAAAAGACTTTATATGCACCAAATAAGCTACAAACATTTTTAGTTATTTCTTACTGCAAACTTCATCCATTACATATTTTAATGTAGGTTGCATTTTCTGTTGACTCTGATATAGTTTGACTGAATTTTGGTCAAAATAACTTATTTCCATAAGAGCCCAGATTAACACTTTCTGTATATTGACACCTTTGTAAAGTAAATTAATAATCTCAAAGGGATTTCTCTCCCAGAAACGGGTAGAATTTAGGCTTTTTATTTGTTTGCAGTCTAAGAAGTGGGCAGATAAGCAGACAGCTTGGTTAATATGCCCCACTGTCTTTCTTTTTATTATTATTATTTTCTTAGATTACAAGATGTTGAACAAAAAATAAAAGGACATAGCAACACCAATACTCACTGGGACAAAAATCCCCTGTTAACCCTCCTCTATTATGTTCCAGTATTTTCTACATACGAGGAATAAGGACAATTGAGGACAAAAACAGGAATGTAAGCAAGATAAACTGTAGTGGAAAACAACTTCAAAAATTGGATTCCGAGTTATGTCATATTAAACTATAAAGGAGTCATTGGTACGGCTAGATAAACAGGATCTGCTTCATACTCTTGGTACTTACTACGATTACGGTCTTATATAAATCTCATCAACTGTTACTTCAATTCTGAATAATAACTCACTATGTTAATATTCTTTCTATTTCAGTAAGATGACCTTGTGTTTCAGAGTATTTTTAAAGCATGTAAACTGATTAGCAGCTTTACATAAACTGGTTTCAGTAATACCCTCAGGTAAAATTACATACTTTATTTATCCTCCTTTGAACTATTCCAGTCAAGTACTGATTTAAAGTGTAAAACATTATCGTTCTTTGCATGAAACGTGGCTACTGTGCTGGTTTGGGAGACAGTTTTCTATTCTTGTGCAAGTGCTGGAGACTAAAAATGCAAACCGGTGTGGGAGTCGCACTGAAGGATATCAGAGTACAAAATACGGTCATGTCTGTATCGATCCACTGCACTGCAAGTTATATTCACATTCTCCACAAACGCTTTGGGTTAAAAATAGTAATAGAAAAAAAAAAACGAAACAGCCCTCTAGCTGTAAAAATATCTGCTTCTGTTAAAGAGAAAACAATCCCTCATCTTCCCGAATCACATAAAAGCCTCTGATGTGATTCCAAAAATGATTCCTTCAGGACTGGAGCGATGAAGACTCCTTATTTGTGTGCATATACAAGAGCATTTCTCAGGTGGTGACTCACTAACTTTGATAGAACTGGATGCTTATTGGCACGCCTAATTCATATGTGCTGCTATTTTTAGACATCTGTCCCACAGTGCACCCGTCTGTGTCACCCAGGAAGTTGCTGGAAACTGCTCACGCCATCATGTGCCACCAGAGGCCCCGTCGTACTGGTTGTTCCATTCCTCCTCTGAAGCCTTGGCAACAAGGAATAAGGGGATTGTTAAGGTCAAATTCAAACCTGAAGCAGACATGTTGTGCAGTTTCTTAATAAAACTCTTAGAGACAAATTTCTGCTATAACATACTGACATGTTTCCGACAATATAAGGAGATAGATGGGATCGAGAGTATGATTCACAGCAAAATCTCGTTCTATGTTTTGGATTTCCGACTGTCTTGATCACAAAGCAAAGAAGTTTGAGCATCCTGTGACTCGTCACATAAAAGGAATTCAGAGAAGTCCACGCAGCGTGTGTCATGACAGGATTTAATGCTAGATTTGCTTTTCCCTTTGAAGAAAATGAGGAGAATTTCATGTCTAAATGAAACATGTAAAAAAAAAAAAACATCAAGTCTTGATGAATGTTGTGAGAAAATGACTGAAGGTGTTGAAGTAAATCTGTTTTGACATAAATTGACATAAAAAAAAAAAACCATCTCTGGTATCTCTCACCTTAATCCCACATAAGTACAGTATGTGCGTTCTGCAGAAATGTCGCTATATTTTGCCTGTTTCTTGTTGCCTACAAACTGAATCAACAAATACATCAGGTCTGATGGCTTACTTGCACTTTCTTTGAACGATTTTAGCCCAAGTAATGTTGGTCTAACGCCAGGTGCCAAGAGAAAACGCTCACCTCCAGAAGAAAAAAGAAAAGAAAAAAAAAAACATTAGCCAAATGTCAGGCCACCCCTTGCATCTCTGTGGTGTCTGATAAAAGTCAGTCCCTTTAAGCACAGAGTTGGCAGTGTTACCAACTGAGGCACCGCGAGGCAGGAAAGGCCCCCGAGGGTCTGGCATTTCAGAACCAGGCTAGAGTCGGGGGCACGAGCAACATGGGATGCTTTAGCTCACAAAGCATGTTGAGCAAAATCACACACAGGCAGAGTTACGGTTTAATGCTTGAATCCATGCAGAAGCTGCTCTGCAAATCCAAAAATATTCACCGTTGACAGGTAAAGGTTGAAATTTGTAAAACCTGCGAGAGGTGGCTGATTAGCACCCCTGCTCAGCAATAAGTTCAACGTTTATTGCGGTACCATAATCTCAAACAGATATTTTTATTTTACTTTCCATTTTTAGAAAAACTATTCTCAACTTGAGTACATTTCTTCAATTAAAAAAAAAAAATCCCTTTTCTTTGTTATGTTTTTTCTTTTTTTTTTTTTTGTTGTTTTTTGATTAAGTCAAAAGTCTCACACTTGTTCACACTCCTGCTGATAAATACTTATTCTGTCATGGTGAGCAGATGTGTCGATACATCTGGAGAGAAATGGCATAAAAAAAAACATCTTCAGTTTATTCAAAAGGAGATTTATTAGGAGAAGTAGATTTTTGTTCAGCCATTTATCCTTTTTTTTATCTTAAGATTTTATGGGGAAGTTCTCTATATTTTTTATAGCTAATTAGTGAGTTTCTGAAAATATCTCATTGTTTTTGTTACATCTAACGATGAAGGTGCTAACTCATGGGAGCAGCTGGTGGAGCTTTCTGAAGTAGTACTAAAAAAAAAACAAAAGATGCTATGAAACATGGAGCATGACCAAAACGGAGAACAAGATGGCTTAAATATCAAACTTCACTTCATCCACCTTCACCTGTGGCAAAGTAAGGAATAAGTAGAAAAATTAGGAATGAATTGTTGTTTACTCCAAGTGTTCCTGGATTTTAATCTGAATATTATTGAAAACTGACCAAATCTTCCACACTGGTGCATTAAAGTTGCCTGAAAAACTCCGCTATGCATCTATCCCAATTCCTGTGGAATTGGGATAGATGCTTCTCTCTTTGCGTCTGTGGTCAACGTATTTCAGTTATTTTCTGTCTTATCATGCAGTGATATAAATTTCCCTTTGGGGATTATTAAAGTCTTATTAAATTCAATCCAGACAACAATGCAGCCATCTGGATATGGAGAACAGGTAGAGATGTGGATGCAGAGCAGGAGAGAAGCGAGTGCTGCCTTTTGTTAGGCAGCACTGATTACCAAGGTTACCGAGCGATGCTTAGCAGCTGTAGCTGTCACAGCAGGACGAACGTCACATGATTCATGATTCGTGCTAAAGCCTTTTCCCTTTTTTTTTTTTTTTTTTTAAAGATTGCTGCTTCGCTCTGATGGTATGCAGAGCAGTTCTAATTGAGAATGTTAAGGATTTCTTGAAGTAATTACAATCCACAATGCAGCAGCTGTTATCAGCAGGTGTTTTACTGTACAACGCCATTCACACAAGGGCAAAGAACAAGCTCTAGGTCATCCACATATGCACGTGCGAACCCGCTCTTCGGTCGTCTCCGTGGTCCATTATCATCTCCTGTAATTGGATTCAAAGGAGATGAGACAAATATCTGCTGCCAGAAGTGTCTGCTGCACCACTTCAGTTCAGAGGCAAGGCGAGCCTGTGAGCTGATAGAAAATATGATTTAGCTACAGGGATGTTTCGTGGTAATCACCGACTCTCTGTGGCTTACTTGGCATTCTGGCAGCGGGTCCGGTCAGACCCCCAGGGGTCGGGGCTGCAAGGCCGACATCAGCAGTCAACGCTGATGAGTCCCGCTGCTGAAAGAGAGCCTGTTGAGCTCTGCGCAGTCCCCCAAATCGGTCTTCAGGTTTGTGCGACTTAAAGGGGTAGATCGGGATTGTTGGAGAGAAGTTCTAGGTTAGAAGCATTTCACATGTTAACCGCTAGACTCCTCTCCTGGCGTATTAGCAGGTTGGAGGCTCAAGACAGTAGCTTGTCCAAAAGAAGCCAATACCAATGCAAACTTGCATCATGTTAAAACAAATTAAAACTCAGAAATATCACACATATTTGTCCAAACAGTGTTTTAAAATGGCTAAGTTTGATTTAGGCAGCTATTTGCTCATGAAATAGAGTTTGGAGATGCACCACTAATGATCTTTCAGTGTAAAATTGCAACATGTAAAGCGAACAAAAACAAAGTGTTTCGTTTCAGAATAACTGTATAATGTGACCAAACCATAGAAAATATCAAAAATATTAAAAATGCTTAAGTTGTTCATTGTTGATTTTGACACTTCCTAATAATTTGGAGGTATTGTTCATCTTTGGCTAAGTGTCGGCTACTCTTATTAGTGGTACATTAGACATAAATTATTTTGCAATAAATATGGCCGACACACCGTTGTACTAAGGCGGTCTTCTTCAGACACTTTTCTGTTCTGTTTTCAGCTCGTCTTTGACACAACGGGATATTTGGTCTCGTGGCGCCGTAATTATCGTCAGCTTGTTTGTAATTAACCGATCAATGCAACAGTTATGACAAGTTAGAGGTTCTTAAAGTAGGATTTGTATAAAACGGTTTGGATCAGTCATTAGTTTCAACCTCCCTGACGAGCTTATTTGGATTTCTATGAAAATGCCAGTAGAGTGTCGTCTCCAGGTAGGACGTTAACTGTTAATAACCTTTCCTTTAAAATCCTGAGCGAAGGCACGCGGGCTCCCAACTAGTGCTGCTCCCGCAGACCTCTGTGCGTTGTCGTGCTGCTGCCTTCCTCTTTGTGATGGTTGCTACGGGAAGATGCATCCTGATGAGACTATTTATCAAGCTGAAGGACTATAGTGGATTTTTTTCCATCACCCTTTAGTGCACAGGCAAAAAGCATGACTCAGCCCATTAGGTTATTTTCTTCGTGTTTAGCTGCTAATTATTTCCAAATGGTGGACTGAATTATGTGGACACCGGCATGGCAGCAATTCGTGACAGCCTGAGACTGAAAACAAACAAACAACAAAAAGCGCAACATGTTTTAATGTGTGTAACGGGTGTTTTTATTCAGGGTTTTATATATATATATTCATATATATATATATATATATAACAGCTGTTTCATTTTGATTTTTTTTTTCTTGTGACATCTGCTGTCAGGCTGAAGATGAGGAAGAGGAGGACCAGCCTCTGAGCCTGTCCTGGCCCGAATCCAACCGCAAGCGCTTCACCTACCTCTTTATCATGCCCATCGTCCTCCCCCTGTGGCTGACTCTTCCTGACGTCAGGAAAACGGTGACTTTCCAAAACTTTTCCAAGAACGTTTCTTCTCTTCTCGACAAGATTTATTCACCCGTTCTTTTTCTTTTTCCTTTTCAGTCGTCAAAAAAGTTCTTCCCTGTTACATTCTTGGGGGCCATCTGCTGGATTGCAGGATTCTCCTATCTAATGGTGTGGTGGGCTCACCAGGTATATGCAGCACAACAAGTTTTGATTTGAAAGTATCAGTGCAGCAACACAAAAAATGCCTTTTTTTTAAGCATAATCCCTATCTAGTAAACAAAACTCTTTGTCTTTTCCCCCTTGTCTACATCCTTTACATTTGATTAAACATCATTACGACCGGATCTTTGAAAACATAGCTGACTCTCTGAGTTTTGTCACTGCCATAAGCGCAGAAGCATCACAAGTAAATTAAAAATAGCTGCAACAAAAGATGAGGTTGTATTTACCCGGAAGCTTGTTTTTTCTTTTCTTTTTTTTCTCTCTCTCTCTCTCTCTTTGCAGGTTGGCGAGACCATCGGGATTACAGAGGAGATTATGGGTCTGACTATATTAGCAGCTGGAACCTCTATCCCTGACCTCATCACCAGTGTCATTGTGGCACGCAAGGGGCTGGGCGATATGGCTGTTTCCAGCTCTGTGGGCTCCAACATCTTCGACATCACTGTTGGGTACGTCATATCTGAGAGTTCTAAGCCTGTGCTCAACTTTTGGTTGCGTGAACCTCGAAGGAAAATAATCACGATCCTCTCTAACATGTCGTTTTATTTGAACATAATAGATTTTTGCATTTAAAACAATTATTATCTCCTCATGTCACTGAAAATTTCACTGCATCTAGTCAAAGCAGCTTCTACATGTATTTTGCTTTTTTTGGTCATGCTAAATATGTAAAATTAAATGAATTTAGTTTTATTACTTGATTAGAAATTTTACAAATTTGACAAGCTTTTCGGTGTAAAATTATGTTACTACATTAAAAATTATTTCATTTGCTGCACTTTACTCATCAGGTGTCAACAATAATGTGCAGTGTGCTATAAATAAATCCTCTTTGTCCAGAGAGTCCAGATGAATATGGCTTCTTTCTTGGGCTTAAAGAATTGTTGAACATATTCAGAGAAATCCTCTGGAATAATATGAAACTAAGCAGTAAGAATTTACTGAGAAGGAGAGGACTGAAAAAGGTTGTAATTTTAAGACATTAAAATAGAGATTTTTAGGCATAACGTTTTGAAAAGCTGCAGATGAATGAGTTTAAATCTTTTAATGCCTTTTGGGATGAAATAACTCTGGCTCAGCATGTGTTGCATTTGTATTGTGTGTTTTGTAAAATGCTTGTCACTGGTATTCATCGTAAAGCATAAATCCTTATATGAAAATAAGGACATAATAATATGTAATTCTAAGGATAAAATTAAACAAACCTGGAAAAGTCTTGGAAAAGAAAATGAGCTGAACCAGTCATATTGAATGCAGGCTGTTATTCTCAGTGCAGTATATTTAAAAGGATCATAGTTTTGTGGTTTTGAAAATTTGTTGCGATTGTTCAGGATTTGATCTGAAAGATCAACACCAGAGAGCAAATTACTGTGAAGTGGAAGGAAAATGATACGTGATTTTGAGCATTTTTTTGAAAATAAAATCTGAAAGGTTTGGTTCGCGTTTGAATTCAGGGCCTTAAATCTGCCTTGTAGAACTGCCTTCCTCTGCAATTATTGCTGCTTTCTATCAGCTTTTCACATTTAGTGATGGACATGCTTGCCCAATATTCATTTTGGCAAAATAGTCGAGGTTCAGTCAGAATGGATGCAAAGCATATTGAAAGATCAATCTATGCAGTTTTGCCACAGATTCTCTACTGGACTTTGATTGGACCATCCAGACACAAATTATGCTTTGATCTAAATCGGTGTGTACGTTTAGGGTTGTTGTTGAGCCTCTGAGTCGCTGCCCTGGATTTTATTTTGGGATATTACAGTAAAGCTGGCTCAGTGCAAATGTACACCACACTTTTCAGATCTGTAAAAGATGTGGCGAACCGTATGTCATTCTCTTCCCACTTCACAGTTATGTACATGAGTTCTTTGTGATTGTAAAGTGGCAACATTCGAAAAAGGATTAAGGGATTTGAATGCGAATCGTTCGTTCATGCAGTTGTCTTCTCAACGTGTTCGTACCTTTGCAGACTGCCGTTTCCCTGGCTACTGTGGTCCATGTTCCGCGGCTTCATCCCGGTGCAGGTCAGCTCCAACGGCCTCTTCTGCGCCATCGTGCTCCTCTTCCTCATGCTCCTCTTCGTCATCATCTCCATCGCTGCGTGCAAGTGGCGCATGAGCAAGCTTCTGGGCTTCATCATGTTCATGCTGTACTTCGTCTTCCTGGTTGTCAGCGTCATGCTGGAGGACAGGGTGATCAGCTGCCCCGTGTCCGTCTGATAGGCCCGCCGGGGAGCTGCCCTCTCCTCACCCACCTCGTCACCATCCAACAACCATCCATACAGCCTGCCGTCGATCTCACCTGACCCTCATGATCCTTTACACCACAAGAACCACGCGTGAGGAGTGAAGAAAAGCGGGACGAAACATGGAATCTGCAAACAATTTTGGCTCATGGAGGGGGGGGGGGGGTGACGAGGTTTTATCTAGACAAGATTTTGTGGATAATCTTTTTGAGGAGGGGCTCGAGCCAAGCAAAAGGTATTATGCATGCAATTAGGCTCACTGGAGGAACTGGATTCAAGTCGTCGCCTGACAGGTTGGGAGTAGCAGCGTGTTCACATTTTTAACAGCAAAAATGCCACGACTTGAGCAGCAACTGTGAGCACATTTGAACGGACAAGCTCGCTCAGCAGGCCGAAACAAATGTTGGATGCAGATGAATTTATTCATGAGGACATGGCAGGCTCTGCGGATGAGTGTTTCGCTCCAAAGCCGATGGTATTGAGACTCTCGTGTGAGATTTCTGCAGACAAACTTTTCCTCCTTTTTTTTTTTTTTTTTTTTTTTTTTTGCAGATCCATCTGTGCTCGGTCTTTATGACACGTTTCAGCCTTCATCCTGTCCTGCCAATTGCCGTCGACACATTTCCACTGAGCTTTTTTTTTTTCTTTTTTTTTTTGGCTCAATAAAAGTAGCAGTAGGTTTACAGTAACAGTATTATTCGACGTGAAGCCATCTTAACAGTCTGCTTCTCTTCTTCTCTCGCTGATTGTACAGAATCCTCCATGCTTCACATGTACCGATTAAAAAAAAAAAAAAAAGTAAAAAAAAGAATGCCTGACTGAAGTTTAGATACTAGCCTTCAAATATCTCACACAGTTTGGAAGAAATGCATGAGTACATAGGCTCAATAAAGTTACATACCTAAATACCTAGAAGTACCACATCAAAAAGTTGTTTACCATGTTTAAGCATCATGGTTGGCTTAGATTAGTCAATGTGTAGTGCTTCGTTCACCATAAAACTTGCCTCAAGTTACCTAATCAAACCGTTTGAGGTACAAGCAACAAGGCATAAACTGCATGGAGAAAAAAAAAAAAGACCCTTCAGGGTGAGAAAATAACTAACTTTAAGAAAGTTGTATACAAAAAAAAACAACAAAAAACGTACTTTTGTTTTTAACTACTTTGCAAATCAAGTCTCAATCTCTATGTATGGTCAACAATATCTATCAAGCTGTCTATCAAACCATTTTCTCTCTAATCAAAGGTGCTTTTGTGTGCATGTGTGCAAATGTGCATTTGGAGTCACCACACTGAAATTTACTCACTTATAGAGGCATTTTGCATAATGTACGCACACCGATTTGTCTCTCTTTAAGCTACGTAGAATGTGAAAAACTCACAGACTTTATAGCAATATACCTCATGTCGTCTTTGAGAGTGTAATCGCTCCATGCATGTTTTGCTAATTTGGGATTTTCTTATCAGACGCCATCAATGGAAGATGAGCAACAATAAGCGGTACACCGATTTTCGTTTTAAAACGTGACATGTCAAATTGGAGAAGAGTCTTTTTTTTTGGGGGGCAGGGGCTCAAAAACAGATGAGATAAATCAATATTTTTGCTTGATTTTATTGAATAAGAATGCATAAAATTGTAGCTAAAAATAAAGGCTGACACTTCCACTTGAGGTAGTGGCATAATTTTAGATGTGCTTATTTTCTCCCTTTTTGTTTGGGCTGTGCAGAGGAAACAACACCTCCTACAGTCACAGGACCACATAAAACAGACGCTATTATCGGCTAAATCTAATTTCACCACTTGTAACTCCTTCGTAGCCCTTAACCCTAACAGGTAGGACCTCCCATTTGTTTCCATGGAGTAAGGCAAGGATTAGGTAATAAAAAATTGGCTACAGTGTATAAAAAAACTAGAAATATATGTATTTTTCAATGCAAATGATTTTACCATCACAACAACCACTGTTTTAAATATGGTGCTACAAGAACAATAACACACAAACAACATAAATGTCTAGTTCGTTGTTTTCTCATGTGTTACCAAACTGGAAATCCAGTTTTATTACACTGAATTATACCTGCAGTCAGATAATCATCGGTATACTTCAAGTATACAAGATTTGTGTTCTTGTTAAAGTTTGCAATGTTAGAACAGCTATGCACCACATAGCTTTTTTTATGTTATAAATACATTTAAAATGCATTGTAGCAGATTTATTTTTCAATTTTTTTATTCTTTATCTAGGATAAAAGAGAAAAAAGCAGTGATTTCTGACACAAGATTATCTGTTTTACACATAAAGGCCTCTTAAATAGTGTACAGTTGATCCCAGAATTATTCATACGCCTGTAATATTTACGTCAAAAGTAGTCTTTTATTTTGACCAACTTAAAAAATAGCTTCGACCTCGTAGACTACCAGAGCTCAACGCCGAAGATAAATTGACTAAATCCCAGAGGAAAAAGCTGATCAGCAGTTATAATCAGGAGTTCCTACTAATTATTGTAAGGGGTATAAACATTGGATACCTGCCACTAAAACGTTTTCTGAAAACGATAGCTCTTGATAATGATCTTTTAACCATTTAGAAGATTCACCCAGTCACACAAACATACACTCTTTCATACACCATCACACACATCAATAGGAAACTTGGGGTTAAGCGCCTGGAATCCAACCCACAAATTCCTGATAGCCACGTTGATTACTCTACCCACTGAGCCCCAGTCGCTTTCATTTCTCTGCCACAGATGATTTTCTTTTAATCATTTTAAATGTGAAAAATAAATTACATTTTGACCACAAAACTAAGGAATTTTGGCTCACGTTTCAGATTTATATTTTGTGTTTTCAAGAACAAGTCAAGCAGTGGCCACTTTTTTGTTCTTCATTGCTGGTGTCCGATGAGAGCGTCGATTATCAGAGCATGCATGGAGACTAATCCCTCCCATTCGTCTCTCCCTCTCCGTCCTCCTTCCCCGCAGGAGGTAAAGTGGGCGACCAGTTCTCCTCCTCCCCGCGCTCTTTACCTCAGCCTCTGTACAGCCGCGTCGTAGGAGTTAACTGTAAAATAATAGTATGTATAGATTCACCGAATGTGTGAGGAGGAAGCATGCATGCGAGGAACTCTGGCTGGTCACCCCAGCGCAGCTTAAAGACCACAAAATTTTATGCATTCGTTTGCGGAGGAACATTAAGAAATTCAATGCTATATTTTTTTTTTTTTTGTAAATAACTTCTTTCTTTCCTTTTTACTTTTCAAAAAATAAAAAATAAACAAAATAAAAAAAGTTGCACACATACATTTAACTCACTACTTTTGCTTTGATGTTCTGGACGCTATGAGGAATGTTGCAGGGAACCCTTTAGTAGCACCGCTGAGAGAAAGCCAACACCAAACCCACAGAGACAAACAGTAAACATGCCCATTCTGGTTCTGTTAAGTAAAAGAGGGCTTTAAAAACCACATTGCCTCCTCTGATTCAACTAATTTACACTGCCACTCTTATTTTATTTTATTTTTAGTATATGCACAACACAAATCTAAATCATAACAATAGATATTGTAAGCCATTCTTTCACCATTCAGTTTCGGAAGAGTCAATTTACAGTATGGCCTCGGCAGTGACTCAGGTGCTTTTGTGCACATTTTCCGTGAAAAGCCTCCTTCGGCGCCCACACACACTGTTTGATCCGATCTCACTTCAGATTCTTTTCACACCACTTCTTCAAAGGAATCCTTTAGGAAATATCAGATTTTTACTTGCTGAGACTTTGTGCACAGTAGAAATAGGGTCTGCTTGGCAGGAAATGCTGAAAAATGTGGGGAAAATGAATCCGACGGACATCTCCCTCTGTTTGTCTTCGCTTTAACTCTTAGATTAAGTCTCAGTTTCAAAGTAGAGCGGAAACGAATGTGGATATTACCCACGAAATCTCACTGCAACCTGTTCTGATGAGACATTTGAATGTAACAACAGGTAAGATTTTCCAAAGCATGTCAAGATGATTTTCACATTTTATTTTTTTAGTGGATGAAGAGGAAAAAAAATAATCTATCACGTGAGCTTTGAATTGATTCTGGTTCAAAAGGGTAAGCGACCTTGAAAGTTAGCAACTAACGAGCATTCTTGCACTTGTAAAATGTTTTATTTTCTTGGTGTTGATCTAAAATTTATTTAACATGTACATATGCTGTAAACAGAAACAAATTATCCATATAATCTATATGTGTACAAGAAATATGTCTCTTTATGTAAAAAACACAAAGTATAATATAATGAAAACAAATAAAGATGCTAATTCAAATATGCAAATGTGTCTTGTTATTCTTTTTTTGTTCGTATTCTTATTGCACCAATCATTGGCTTCACAGTCATTTCAGTTCAGGTCTTTTAAAGATTTGTTTGTCCAAAGAATGGGTAGAATTCATTGCTGATGTTCTCTAATCGAGTGTCAAAATTAAAGATTTATGCCGAAATACTTACTTGAACCCTCAGTAATGTTTGGTAAAATGTAAATTATTAAGCACCATTCAAACTTAGTCATTTTCATCATTAACGTTCTGGAAAGGGGAGATCTATCTTCTATCACAAGTGCGGAGCTCCACTATTCTAATGTAGGTTCCTTTGGGTGACCTCTACAACCCACTGGTGCCGTGTTTGTCTTCCCCTCACCACCAACTATTAGTCTTCTGTGCTGTGAGCCCAAAGGCAGCTGAAGTTAATCGAAATTGTGTCATCAATAGAGAAACGATGCCAGGACAAAGCGGGAACGGGAAGGGGAATCCATACCAGAACGGCTGAAAAAGAAAGGAATCAGGCTGGTGCAATGGCCGACTCCAAGCGGCCATTAACTCAATTGAAATGCTGTAATTTGACACAGCTTTGCACAACACATGTCTCAAAAACTAAATTGCAATGTTAGAAAGAATAATAGTTCAAAGTTTCTTAACAGGAATGCCATAGACTGACAAAAGTCATACAGAAAATGAGTGCCATGGCTCATACAGGGGGGATTTTAGGAAACTGGATCAGCTCCTGGTTTTTCCTATAACTGTATTAACAGTATGAACTCTTTCCTTCTCCCTGACTGTCAGGTGCAGACATTAGACTATAATCTTTCCAGTCTAAAACACATTTCTCAGAAAAACCCTCAGAAGATTCCAAAAACATACACTTTTATTCATATTTTAAGGTGCTCATTCAACGAAGATAACTATTTAATCTCACAATAAGAAATAATCGGTTCACAGAGCGACTCTGCGTTTATCTTGGCTTATCATGGTGCTGTAGTCATACTGCAAACATTGCCCTGATAATGCACACCTGGTTCTCTTTAATGGGCTTTACGTAAAAACACTGCCCACTTCATTTAGCTGTAAAAACAATCAGTCCGTTTATCTCTAAATCTTTAGGGATCTCTGCATTGTAGATGCTTCACAGGAATTGAGCCCAAGGAAGGGCGATCAAATTGCTGGCATTTTATTGTGAGCCTGATTTCAATAATAGTTTTAATTAAATAGATTCTGTAGCTGTAAAAACGTACGCATTATTTTAAGAGCCTTTTTTTTTTAGATTTCGTTTTTCAAGTCTGTTTGGTTGAGTGTGTAATAAAATATAGAGTTTGGCGCCATCTAGTGTCCAACATGCTACCTTGCTGCCTCTTAATGATGACGAAACGGCTACCGTCATTCCAGGCTGTGGCAAGCTAATTCGTAAATATTCAGATATGTAAAATGAATGACAGCATTAATGCTTGATTATCAGTTTTCCGCTGCGTCGCTCTAGTTGAACTTTGGCTGAAATTACTTCACTGTTATCTTGCTGTATTCCAAAAGCAGAAGAGTCCCTAGTTGGCAAAAAGAGTTCTTAATAAGCTTGTAAAGGTTGTTTATTTACTGATTTATTTATATGTTTTTTTGTTTGTAGCAAAATAGTGAACTCGTGTGAGCAAATTTGCAAATTGTGCAGAGCAGTCAAGGATTTCAAATATGTACACGGACTGCTTGCCATACACAGTCCGCCCACCATTAAGTTGGAAAACTTGCGTCTTACGGCATTTTCCATGGTTTTCCTTTTTTAGTTAGTGTTTTTCCCTAGAACAATGTCTCATGCTTTTCCAACTAAATGCATTTCCTCTGTCTAATTGTTATCACTTGAAATAACCAAGAAGCAGAATGTCGTGCCGGTACAGCTCAATTGACTTACCTTCGTTTTGATTTCTGAATGTTTGAGAAAGATTAAAGGAGGCATTTCCACAGTAGGGTGGTGGTGTTTACCTTCGCCTGTGGGCTTTGGCTTCATCTTAATCTTTGCTCCTCCAAGCCTCACAAAGCTGGTAGACGAGATAAGAGAGAAAATATGAAGCCCCTCATAGATGAGTGAAAAGTGGGGTTATATGAGATAAAATCCACCACTGCGCAGACATACCTAGACAGATACTGTTTATTTTAGATATATAGATTCTAGTTTCATATACATGGGAGAGGAATGTCAGACTAAATTGAATTTGGGATCTCTTCAGATATGATGACTTATTCAGTTCAGCATTTATTCTAGTTTGATCTGACACACACATTTATGCAAAAGGACATTCTGTGAAAATCAACTTGATATTAAAAATGAAATATCCCTTCAATAAAGTTTATCACGCGAGCCAGAACCAAATCTTTGATCTTTCTTCGGAAGTCTGTTTGATTCTCCCCGAGTCGTTCCAACTCCTTTTCTTTGCCAGTAATCCCAATAACAAGGCTTCTCCTTTGCATTTCACTGGAAACCGTTTCTGCCCGTCTCAAACGATGCCACGCACTGAGACAGATCACTGGAGATATTTATACAGGCAGATTACCCCTAAAATACACTCACTGCGTTTCCTTGGGACAGAACAAGTTGCTCTTCACAATATTTTATTTACATTTTTTTGGATCACATAAACAAACATTTTCTTTGTCTTTGGATATCCTCTAAAAGAGAAGATTTCACTGTGAGTGTGATTTTTTTAAAAATCAACAATGTTTCAAGGTGTTGCTGCGATTGAAGTGCATTTAATTACTACTTCTGTTCAATTTGAGGCTATTTTTTGCAATAAGAAAAATGCAGTTGTACCTCACATAATTAAAAATAATTGTACAATATCAAACTACAGCAGAGGAAGCACATGGGACGGGGGACGTTGTTAGAAGATAAGCCAAAAGAAAGGAGATAAAAGAATCTGATGGATGTTTTCTTTAATGGCAAGTCCAAACTGCGTCTGATTTACTCCCTTGTAGTCAAATTATACCCACATGAAAAACTCCATTGACAGCACATTAATCATTTGTTTTATAAAGTAAACAAAAAGTAAAAGTCCCTGTTCTGAAATCTATGCTGCTATTTACATCTGCACATCTACTCATACATACATTCTATTGTCTATTAATTGTGATAATATCAAGTATAATCTAAAGTGGATTCTATATTTTCAGCTCATTCCTCCACTGAATTATCACAGTCTGCAGACCTTATTGGTTAAATATTTGAGGTGAATTTTCCAAAGAACTCATTAAGATTCAGCAAACATACTGGCAGCTAGTTATAATTATTTGTGCAACACCCACTGATCACTTCTGAGAACAAAATAAAAACCCCACTGGAGAACTCCGAGTGCTTTTGTGCCTTTAGATTTGTTCCAGGAGTAGATTTGTTTTTCTGCTCATGTTCTGCTGCCCCAAGGCAGGGGAGTGCAGTAATTAAAGGCGCAGAGTTACAGGAATATTTTTAGTAGGATATGTCAGATGCAGTCATCATCAGACACAAATCAATAAAAGCCTAATGTGGCATCATATGACAAAGGAAATTTCTGTCTGTTCTGTAATATTTGACCGTTCACATTGGTAAAACAGAACCGCTACAAAAATATTTATGCCACTTGTAAATGTGATAGACCAACACAAACCGATGAAATGGTGAAGTCAGGAAGACAATACATGGTTTTCTATATTTTTCATATCTAAACAGTAATCTGTGACGTCTCTTTCTCTTTACAACCGCCTTTCATTGACATTACAGTTGCAGTTCTTTTGTGTTTTGTGTTTAGAGACTGAAATTTCTTTTCCTCTCTTGTTTGCAAAACATCTCAAACTCAGTCAGATTGGATGAAAAGCATCTGTGAACTTCAGTTTTCAAGTCTTACCTCAGGTTCTTAATTCTATTTATGGTCTAATCTTTAACTAGACCAATCTATGACTGTGATTCAATCTAAACCATGCCATTTTAATTCCTGTTGTATGTTTAGCCTCGAGGTCTTGCTGTAAGGTGAACCTTGTATTTAGCTTCATTGATCTTCTTTAACCTGATAAGCTTCCTTGCATTTGATAATGAAAGGCATCTCCCACAGCATGATGCTGCCACTGCCAATTGTTAACCCGTGGGTGTTGTTTTCTGTGTCTCTCACACCTGAGCTGCGACCTCTGCAGCTCCTCCAGAGTTACCTTAAGCCTCTCAGCTGCTTCTGCTCTACCTTTCAAAGCGTTTGAATGTCTCACATTTATTTATAAACATCTTTGGTGTGTCTGTTTAATCTAAATTATTGGATCGTTTGTGTGATCATTTTCACACTTGTAAAAAGTGAACCTATGTGGCATGTAAATCCATATTCAATAATAAACTGGGTTATGTTAGAATTTGTTTGCTGAGCGATAGATATTAAAAAAATAATACTAGTCTTTTTTTTTCTAACTCGATAGAAAGTGCTTGTGATTCAGTATTTCCCAATCTTAGTCCTGAAATCTCTTTTTGTCTCTCTCTCTCTCTCTCCCACACACACACACACGCTCGCCCGCACACCCACGCACGCGCACACACACACCAGCTTGATCTTAATGGGTGAGTTGCAGGCTTCTGCAGATCCTGGTGACGAGATGTGTCTCATTCCTTTGAATGTGTAGGAGTGGGGATGCGTCTAATAACATACAGGACAGTTTGCCTCCAAGATGAGAGATAGGAAAAAGAGACTCTTCCAAGGTGTTGAGATAAGTTTTGGAAAGAAAACAAGTTGTCTGAAAAATGACTCAAAAAAAACAACAAAACACAAATGCAGGGATTCGACATTTATTTCTGTGACTGAGAAGAAGAAGCTGCTTTAACTTGTTTCACTTCAGGAAATGGAAAAGTGAACTATTTTCAGCAGAGAGAGCTACACAAGCAACAACTCACACATCATCACTGAGATCCTTAATAAAAGAATATGGATTACCACTGCTGTAACAAATAAATTAACTATGAGCATGCATCCCAGATTATTAAGTGACAAATTTGCCTAAGGACACTTTTACATACATCATGTCATGAACGCTCTGTGGTTTGTTCAACAATAGATTCATTCTGTTGCTGATTCATACTATTAGAACGCATAATAATACTTGCAAGGTTAATAACTTTTACGTTTTTGTTTTCCTCAAATACTACAAACTAAGATAAATTATAAGCCAGTCTGGAGGCTGCGGTAATAATTTCAATAAAGGTCTGAGGGGGGGAAAAATCCAAAGAAGTTATTTTCCCTCCAACTCCCAATCATCAAGTACGTATTGTAGGTTTGCAAAACTTCCACAGTAAACGTTCCCACCTCACCAGGATTCCTCGTAAGTCCATGAGTCAGCCTCGGAGTCTGTGGGGATTTCCCCCTATTCAGCGAGGGCCGACTCAGGACCTAGCAGTCGTTTCTGAATCATCTGCCAGGCGTTAATGAACTCCACGTGCTGACGGTGATGAGGTCAAAGGGCACCGGGGGGAGGGCAACTTGGTCAGCCAGACTGCACTCAGGCGGACTTTAGTTCGCTTGTCGCTGCAGGGAGTTGTTACGCGTTTGACTCAGCAAAATATCAGAGGAAGCTGCAAGCTAAGTCGTGCATGCTGATTTGATCTTGCCACAAGCCTGGCAGCGGAGAGACTCGTTGGAGTCAGACTTTGGCTACGATGTAAGAGAGTCAGCTCAAAATATCTCAGACGGAGGCAAGTCACCACCCAGAACTGCTTGGTTTAGCTGTTTCTGGTTGTTGTTGTTGTTTTTTTTTTGTTGTTTTTTTTTACTCTGAGGTCTCGGCGGACCTGCCGTGACTCACAGACGGAGGCCTGTGTTCATCTGGTTTGTAGCTTCTGCACATGTGGCTCCATGATTCAGCCTGAGCGATGTCTGAAAGTGTAGCTTACATTAGCAACGCGGGGAGAATGTTGTATCAAAAATAACCATTCAAGTTTTCTCACATTCACACAGTGATTTGGAAACCACCAGATGTGGAGGAAATAAATGAGTCAACTCTAAAACAAGTCAGGATTTTATGAAACTAAATAAATAAATTGAATTAAAGGGAAGGCAGTTAATTTCTTTTAAACAGAAAAGAAAATGTGTACTATGTTTCCTCAAGCTATATTTTGCAGGTTTATTTGATTTTGCTTTAACAAATCAGGTTTCAGTTAGATTATATTAAACACAATTGAAATGCAAAAGTACCTGAATAAACCAAAATTAACTTTTAACTATATATTAATATACTTGCTCTGATGTCATGTTCTGCAAACCAACGCTAGTATGTGCTAATTTTTTACAAAAATCATACAAGATTATTCAAATATTTACTTGAATATTAAATTGTAATTATATGCGAGCATGCTCGCACACACACACGCGCACACACGCAGACACACATATATGTCCATACGTAATGCATACAGAATAATTAACTCAACTAAATTTTATTGGACGTATTTTATTTAAAATATTGCAAATGAATTGAAATAATACATTTCAGATGCACAGAACTGTGTTGAAATTAATAAAACTAAATAAATAAGGATGAATTAAACTGAATAGGTGTGAATTATTTAAATACATAAAATACATTTTGATTAAATTAAAGTCTTCTGGTTTTGTAGAAGTCCATTTTTAAAATGTATGCTTTACAATTCAGCTCTACATAGAAGTATTGAAATGTTATATTTAGAAGTTGGGCATTTTGTCATATTAGAACAGTTAAGTTATTTGTCCAAAAGCAGCAAATTACAAGATATAAACATATTGTGAGTTAAGTAAAAAATAAAAAAAAAAATTTAAAACACACATGTGTAGCATTAGAGCTGAGGAAAAACAACAACCTGAAATAGAAAGTACAAATAAAAGGTATTCATGTCCTGACTGTCTGATAAAAGTGTCTTGTTTATTTAGGCGTTTGTAGAGAATTGAGTTCGACTCTTTCATGTAGCATGTTTTAATTATTTTAGACATGTGTGGACGTGCACCATGTATTTAATTCGAAACAAGCCTTTTCACGCGGATTAAACAAGCTTCTGTCAAATTTCTACAACTTTCTAACGTGACAAAAAGATCAACCCCAGCAACTGAACACGTAGCGTCTAAGTTTAGCAGGATTGTATCTAAAATAAACACATTCGGCAACATTGATAACAATATAAAAGGAAATATTGAAATATTTAACATTGTAGTAACAAATTGAACATTTAGCCAATAACGAGTGAAATTCGAAGATGCAAGCATTGCCTGAATTTTTTAAGGCAACCCAGGAACATGCACCTGGTCAAAAATGTACCTCCATATTGGCAGCCTAAACTAAACTGAACCTAAACTAAAGCGTGATATGGAATCCATCTCTCTTTTACAAGGAGGATTTGCGTCTGTTTCTCTTACATAATGTAAACAAAAATAGCCCCACTTAAAAACTTAGTCCATTTCTTTGCCATCTAGGAATGCTGCATGCCTGGGTTCAAATGGTGTTCAGCACTCAAATTCTGTCACGTAAAAAGAAAACAAAAAGCTGAATCTTCTGTGACTTGTTGTGAGTGACTTTGAATTTATGTTTTAATCCAGTAATTAATTTATTCTTACTCTTTTTACCGCTGCTGTTTTCCAACTACCTTGTCTTACATGTCAGAAAGAACAGCCTGAGCCTTTGATGCGCCTCTTAATTGGAGTGATACGTGATGCCGTCCACCGTTTCTGTGTCTTGCTGTAGCTTGTAAATGTTTCCTGGAAATAATAAAGAACTCAAACCATAGAAAGTGCTTATTATTCTGTCATTTTCTTTAAGGATTTACTCTGGGGGAAAAGCCAGGTGTGTCGAAAATAAAGTGCATTTGTCGTTTGTAGAAAAAGTCTTGAATGATGACTTAGGTTGCAGTTTAATTCAAGGTTACCTTATTCTGAGCATAAAGTAATTTTTTCATAAAAAAACAAAACAAAAAAAAAACCTGACTTGTAATTGGAGATTAAATTGTATTTTACGTATTCTGTGCTATCTTTGAATTCTGATAATAGTTCCCATGAAATCATCCTCTTAATGTACTGGAGAACACCATCAGGATTTTTATTAAATATTTAAATATTTCACTACTTAGCAGTTGGCATGAAGCGTTTTGCCCACATTCATTCTTTGTTTCACACAAAACAATGAATAATAAACGAATTCCAGGTGTAGCAAATTTTGCTCATTTGCTACACATGTCCTTTTTCAGGCTGGTGCGTCTTCGTTTGTCCTACACGTTGACAGTTTCCTATCATTCAAAGACAAACTGCACAATATTTCAGACAAAAAAACAAGTGAAAGAGAAGCCAAACTCTAAAGAAAATGTTACAAAAGCCTGTAAAAATATTGACCGAGACCATGTTAAAAGACAGCTCAGTCTGCCTTCCTTGAGGCAAAAAAATACATAAAAGAAGAGAGGGTGTTGCCATGTTTTCATAATGTTGCATGCGTAATGCACAAAGCTTCACTGATTTTTAAAGGAGTGTAGAAGGCAAATATTTCAACATACCAAAAATCTCCTTTCCAGTCATGAAAAACATTTAGGATGATTATAAAAATGATTATTCTTGCTTTATCTTTCAAAATTATCCCAAGAGTCTTTTCACAGCGACTAATTTTCTACAGAGAACCTCTAATACTTGTTTTCCAAAAAAAGAAAACTGACTTTTTTTTATTAAGCAAAAACACAAAGCAACGTGCATTGCAAAATCAAATCATAAGATTTAATTTTGCAATGCACAAATCTGGTGAGGTCAAGTTGAAACTTGGGATTGGGGGAATATATGAGAGACTACAAAGATCCTGAATTGAAAAATTTAGATTCAGCCAAATCAAAAATTTGCTCTCAAATAGGAGATTCACCAGAACTCTTCAAGAGGACCGTACTGTGAGGTTGTAAACCAAGAAAAGCTGCTGCAATAAAGACACCATCAAGCTAGACTGACACATGCTTGAAGCTATATTTAGTTTTACAGATATTGCTTATACTAAGAACACCTCCCACTTTGTAAAACACGTTGGTGGGAGTACGGTGATGTGGGAATGCTTCAGCTCACCTGAAACTGAGAGTATCCTCAGATCAGAATGATGTCAGGCAGTAGCTCACCTGGATCTGGGTGGCTTTGTCTTCAAACATGATAAAGCATAATGCCTCTGAAATGAACCTCAGACTCTGTTTGACGACTCTGTTAAAATTCTCCTTTGCTCTGTTTAACTGCTCTAGGGAAAATGTTTTTATTCATGAATATTTTACTATTTTACAGATTTTTTTTTTTTTTTTTTTTCATTTTTAGACCACAGGGTGGTCTAAAAAGTCACAGTCACAGTTTGCTCACCGTCTGATGATCGTGTTTTGGATGGCCATCACCCTAATTCCGGTCTAGACGGGGTTTTGAATCAGTCTGAGTCATTTACTATCAAGCCCAGCCCGCTTGATTTTTTTTTTTTTTTCATTTATTTATATGCTTTTTATTAGTTATTTTGCGTGCCAGAGTTCTGGTGAACAGGGACTTTTGGATTTGTGTTTACGGAACAATGTACCTTTGGAATTAGTTAGAAATGCCCGGGGAACTTTTCGCTCCTGACAGGTTTGAATTGTTTTGTTTTTTTTTTATTATTTTTCCTTGTTTTTTTTTTTTCCTGTACTTTGTCTTCAACGGTCCTCTCATGTAATGGTCCTTCTTGACCAATGGGGTTCCTTGACAGCGCCCTTTTTTTTTCTTCTTCTTCTTCTTTTTTCCCACCCTTTGCCGGAAGCCTCCACATGGCTTTAAAGCACACCTTCTTCCAGCTCTGCGCAGTCAGTGCCGCAGTCGTTCAGCTGACACCCCCTGCCAGGCGGAGGACAGACGGACATGTCTGCTTTGCGCTTCCACACAAGGATTTAGGACATTAGGAGAGCACTGACGCGGGAGTTCTCTTGAATCAACAGGCTGATGCGTTACTAATCCATGCGCGCAGGTGGGAATAACTTCCAATTCAGAACTTTTTTTTTTTTTTTTTTTGCGCAAATTGGGAGTGTATTTTGCTGGGATTTTTTTTTTATTATTATTATTCCTCTTAAAATGATCTGCATTATAAATAAAACATTTGGATTATACTTAAGGGCGCGCGTAAAATCATGAAGATGGAGTAAACTTTGTCTCGCCAAGCTTCTCGTCAGATTTGACGTGGATCTCGTTGTTCCTGGCTCTCCACCTTTTTGTTTTCACGTCGCTTTAAAATGTCGCTCAGTTTGAGCCCTCCTGATTTTTAATTTTTTTTTTCCCCTCATCTGGATGAAGATGAGTCTGGATCCTTTAGGGGAGAAACTTTCATCGCTTTGCTTCTCTTTAACGTGGGTCCCGAAGGAAGGCAAGATGTTGGCATAGCTGTTGAACTCTGAGGCCTGCTATGCCAGCAACTTGCCATCTTTCTCTCCCCTTTGCAGCCAAACCCTGTAAGATTTTCTGGCTGAAGAACCAGCTCTGTCGGTTTACTCCACCGTGTAATACAGACTGTGTCATATGAATTTGAATTAATTTTATTTTATTTTTTTGTTTAATATCGCAAATTGCAGCCACGTTTGAATAATTCAATAAGAATTAGTTTGTTAAATTAAGCCATACAGTGTCCCAGAAATTACAATATTCCTAACTTATTTAGAGAAAAAAGTCAAGCACCCTTTAACATCCATCTATCTACCCATCTGTCTGTCTGTCTGTCTGTGTGTAAGTGTGCTGTCAATATATCACAGAATAAAGTCATTTGTTTTTATCTGCCAGTTCAAGTTAATAAGAGGTAACAACATGTTTTTTTTAAACTTTATCTTAACCTAAAATCTTATCTTGACACAACATTTTTTCCCCCATTGAATAGTTATACACAAATAATTTAAAATTGTACTTTGTTGTTGTTGTGTTGGTTTATTTTTTATTATTCTTTTATTTATTTACTTACTTATTTATTTACTTATTTATTTATTTAATTTTTCTGGTTCCAGAGAGTGTTAACCTTGGAGTGTCACACTGAAACTGAAAACTATAAAATAATAATAATTTTTTTCTTGTTTAGGCACAATATGAAATTTAGACCCAATGAAAATGTCCAAATGATGAAATAGGGCTAGCATGTGCTAAAGGTTACCTGATGTACTGTACGCTGAGCCCATTGTTTCAATGGATTTTACTACTGAATCAAAGCTCATATTGCATGTCTTCCTAATATATGAAGACTCCAAAGGAACTACTGCTGCCATTAACGCTTCAGATTGTTTTTAAACAGAATTGCCCTGGGTCATTGCGTCTGTGTCTTTGTATGTCTGCTTTGTCTTGTCAATCTTCCACTTTGAAGCAGGTTCTGCTGGAGTTTTCTTCTTTTTGAAAGGGAGTTTTCCTTTCCACAGTCACCGCATACATGCTTGGTAAACAGAATTGATGCAAAGTTACCAAGTTGATGCTATCAACTATCCACTATCTCTATGAGTTATGTCATATTTAAATCTCTGCTAAAAGTCTTTTTCTTTGGGCTTTAGAATCTAATAGGGTGTGCGGCCCTAATAGATTCCAAGCATTTTGTGTGGCACTGTATTTTTTGTTGATTTATATGTTATTCTTGTATACAGCATTTGTTGTCGTGTTTTTGTTTTTGTGGAGGAGTAAGTAGGGGTTAAATTGCTGTGAACTTTTAATGTTTTTTAATGTGTTTTTCAAAAAATGTGCATGTGAAACTTTTTTGCCTCCTCATCAGACAGAAATGTTTAAGTATATTTGAAAGATTAGTGTATTTGTGGTCAAATTTACATGTAGGGTTGATTTCAGACTTTTGTGAATAAGACGATAGACTATTCAGTGGAGGAAACAATCGCATTATTAAACAAATTACCTGATATAAATTAGTGTTTAACCAACCACAACAGTAAAAATCCTGCCGTTACATTAAAATAAACAAACCGTACTAATGTTCTTCGCTCTTTTAGGCTTGTAAGTGCATGTTTGCGGGTACAAATGTTTACTTTTACTTAACAATTCTTGACCTGAGGAATAATAGGAACAATTCTCTGAAAACTGCATCTGAATGAACAACAAGACTTTGTGAATCTTGTACTTTTTTTGCAAATTAGATCAGTATGGCCACATTTTCCAGTGCGACGGGAAACCAAGTTGGTTTGTACAGGACATTTTAGTAACAGGACAATTTAAAGTGCTTTACACAATGGGGGGAACTATAAAACAACAAACAAGCAACAGCGGCAAAATAAAGCAAAGTTTAAGTACTGACTACAATTTATGATGCTCCAGTAACTATTAATTGAAGTCAACTCTAAACAAGTTTATAAGTTTTGATTTAATGGACTAAATCAGTGTTTCAACACTGACAGTCAGTGTTGAAACACTGGTGAAAGGGTGATAATTTGGGCTTGTTTTTCAGCCACAAAACCTGGGCATCTTGCAGCCTCTGAGTCCACTAAGTCCCCTGTACCACCAAAGTATTCTAAAGTAATATAAGGCAGCCCGACAACTGTCTCTGAAATAGCCCGGTCATTATCCAGATTTCAAATTTGAAATGCTGTCAAGACCTTCAGACTGATAAATTCGTGTTTCTGTTATTTCATCATAGGATTTAGATAGCTTTTACCTCGACTGACATGTATGCAAACTGTCCCATCACTGTTCTGTGAATGTGTTTTTTTTGTTTGTTTGTTTTAAAATGCGACGTTTTCATTACAGATAATGGGTCAAAATAGGAATCTATTTCTTAAAATATATATATATTTTTAAAAGTAAAAATGTGACGAGGACAATTTCTGAAAAATACGAATTTAAAGTCGCAATTAAAACTCCTGCGTTTCTCTCTTCTGCTCCGACAAGCAAACTTTGATCACGTGATCTGCGCACTGAAGTCACGTGACAGCCTGTCGCAGTTCCGCGCTCTGCTTTCTGTCTTCAACCTTTATCCACCACGGTGCGACTTCCACATGTTCCTCCGCTGCCTGAGATTGTGAGGCGGTTTGTTTCGCAACCAGGTTTGTTTCAAGAGGAAGACGCGATAAGGCGAGGGCCAGTTTTAGAGTGTGACCAAAGTGACGATTCACGGGGGAAACATTAGCTTAGCGAACACCGGGTGTCTGCCCTGCTGCTGACCTAAACATGAGGCAGCCGTCTGCCAGGCTGTAACCGGACGTCGGATACCTCTGTTAAGGAGACGCTTGGTCTGCATGCGCGCACAACTGCGGGTAAGTTGCTAAGTGCTTTTGGGATGCATACGGGAAAGCTGCGTGTGTTGTTGCCTTGAAATGTTATGTGAAGCACAAAACGTGGAAGTAAAATGAACGATTTTCAGTCATTTTTCTGCAAAATCTGAAGAGTGTGGTGTGCGTCGTTTTCCAATCATTTGCGGTGTAGTTTAAAAGCAGGAGGGTGTGTCTGTGAACACCAGTTTCCATCTCTTTATTCAGATTCTCAGATTTAGACAACAATGTTTGGTCGGTGCTGGTTCATTTTGCTGCCTCGACCAGTGTTTTTTTTTTTTTTTTTCAGTTTTGTTTTCTTCTGAGTAGTGGTGCACCGACTTATTGCCGATTTCCTTAATGTGGGGAGCTTGGTGATCAGCCGATACTTGCATGTGAAGCAGATCTTATCTACCTCAGCAAAGGTCTAAAAACCAACCACTGTCCTCTTCTGCTCTCCCATGAGAGGTTTGACTGACAGGCCGATCCACCAGGTCATGTCAGCAATACTCACCACATTGTTGACTACTCGGCAACATTTCGGACAAAAAAAAAAAATTGGCCAGAATTGAGATCGGCAGATCAGGCTTTTTAGAGATCTGCAATCAGCGATCAACCAGAAAACTGCAATCAGGGAGTGCACATTAATGCTCTTTTTTTTTTTTTTTTAAAGCTATTTAGTTATTTTTGGTCATTTGTTATTCTTCCTGAACTACAAAAGAGTCAGTGTCACAATTTGTATATAAAAAAAAAACACTACTAAAACATGATACACAAATCTCTTTGAATTGTGAGACAGATGGCCCCTTACTTGTCCTCCATCATAAAGACTATAATGATGATGGCTAGATTAGCTCCAAGGAAGGACTTCAGTAGAGCCGCTTAAGTGGTACATTGTATTTTTTAAAGTGCTTTTATAGAAAAACATTACATTATGATTCTAAGACTTCAGGTAACCACACCCAATTGGTTTTTATACTGTAGAGAAAGCCATTAGCAGCCGCCACATTCGTAAACATGAAGCGGCTCACTCTTTGATTTGAACTCTCCCGGAACTTCGTTGATTAATTATGACTGTTTGTTGCAAGAAAGTAATTATTGGAGCAAATCAAACTTACTGGTTCTGAAAACAAGTGTTTTTGCAACAAAGTCTTAAGGTGTCTGTTGCTATTAGACACTCAGTTACTTTATCGTCAGACATGCAATAGGGGAAAAAAGTATTTAATCAGTCACCAATTGTGCAAGTTCTCCCACTTAAAAAGATGAGAGAGGCCTGTAATTGACATCATAGGTAGACCTCAA
>CAEGAE010071562.1:0-44956 GCA_903067095.1 Girardinus metallicus | reverse complement strand
ATACTGTTGTTAGTTTATAAATCACTGAACGGTTTAGCACCACAATACATTAAAGATCTGCTGTTGTTGTACCAACCTTCTAGACCCCTCAGGTCTTCTGGTTCTGGTCTGCTCTGCATCCCCAGAACCAAACGAGGAGAAGCAGCATTGTTGTTTATGAAACATAATCATTTATGAATTTAATGAATGTTTTGATTGTTGATTCTGTTGCATGACTCTGTTTTTATGTTTATGATGTAAAGCACTTTGAAATGCCTTGTTGCTGTAATGTGCTATACAAATAAAATTTGATTTGATTTTGATTTGATACAGTGCGCTATTTTTTCAGTTGTGTTCAGCTGCAGCTTAAACTGTATGATAACATTGAAGGTCTCAATAATTTACAGCTTACGAATTATGTTCTCACACTGTACGTGCGTTTACATCATGTAATAGCTGAAAACGGCCCAAAAGAAAACATACTGCACAGTTTATGCCCAGCTTAAAGCAGATGTGTGTCCACCTTCATTACTTAATACATGGCAGCAATAAAACAGATACTTATCTAAAGATAATGCAAATTTACTTTTAAAAAGTTTAAAATAACTAGAACTGTGAGAAATAAAAACGTTGGAAAAAGACTCAGGCTTATCTTTCCACTATGTACAACGAAGGGAACTACTTAGTAAAAAAAATGTCTTTATAATGCTGTTTAAGAACTGGGATGATGCAACAATACAAAATAGATTTACTTTAGGTTTTTGCAAATATTTTCCCCAGCAAGGCACTATAAGCTTCGAGTATTGTTTCTAATAATTTCTTCCCCCCAGCCTCGCTCATCATCTTTCTCCAGAAAGTTATACAAACCTAAAGTCCTGTAGGGGACAAAGGACAAAAACAGTTTAAACGCAGCTAGACAGAAGCATCTAATTGGCAAAAAAGAAAAAAAAAAAAAACACCCACCCAACCCAGACCTCTTCACTTCATTACGATCTTTAAAAATTCTGTCTGCTTCGGTGTCTGAGATGTCAGGGTTGTTTAGTAATGTTAGTACAAAGAACAAAAAACATCCCCACAATCACCACTGTAATTGTGATACAAAATGAAAGCCGCAGATATTCACAGCTCTTTCTGCGAGAAACATGTTAAATGTATTACGGTTTGAAGTCGTTGCCATAATGCGATTGCTGTCAATGCAACTCCCGCAAACTGGGAAGGGTGTCTATGTTATCCATCAAGTCGACTAGCAAGTGTCCAATGGTCTGGCAAAGACGACTACGCCAACCTCGTTTATTCTCCTTAAGCATATTAGCAGAACTTCTACAATTCTGTGCAATTTATCATATTTTCTCACACAACTAAGATTCATCTGGTAGAAGAACCTCACCACTTGTGTGAAAATGTCTGATTTAAAAATCAGGCTTTCCTGAATGACTGATTTATTTTGAGGACTTGGAATGAGAACTGCAAAGTTAAAGTGCTCAACATATATGCTGATATTACTTAAAGTTCACATTTCTCAGGTAAAAATTTAGACTCTCTAAATCCTTTCATCACATTTTTTTTTTACTTTAACGATAGAGTCCCCATTATCTCTTCAAATCACATCACATTTGACGAGAAGCTGCTTATCCCATTGTTTTCAGCTCAATGAGCCAAAAAGGCTTTACAATCTTTACGGTGTGCTTAGACAACATCCCAACGATATGAGAAGGAAGTGGCTGTTCCTGAACTTCCTAATCAAGTAATTGATTGCATCTATTATTCATGACCTCCTTAGCCTGACATGAAGTTGTAAACTCAGCACAGCTTCTCTCCTTTCTACATCTCTCCTCTTTGCTTACACTTCATCCTTTCCTCCACCCTTCCAGCACTCATCTAACTACGTAAGGCTTTCGAATTAGTTTGCCAGCCTCTCAGGCTTCAAGGCTTGTACCCCTAAGCCCCAACTGCCAGTTTGTGTTTTGTTCAACGTGAACAGCCAGAAGTGTAGGGGCCACGCACTGCAAGCCGCAGAGCCTGGCCCCTGCAGGCTCTGCACTTGATCAGTGTCTGGGTAATGTTGTCGCCACTTCCAGCCAGCAAAATAGCGACGCGTTTCTACCTTTGTGAAGATTTAAAACGTAGAAGCAAGAAATAAATAAATTCCTGAGCAAGCACAATGATATGGTGTTTAAAATTTTTTTTAACTTATTTTCTGGGGTGATTAATGAGTTCCAAGTGAGTGAATGAAATGTAAAGATTTACTTCCATTGTTGTGGAAAATGTAAGAAAAAAAAGTCATACACGAATGTGATCGAATAAAGCCAATTTTAAAGACTCAATCAATTGGTCAGTGAGAAAAAGAGGTCATATTTCTGACAAGTGATCTGCAAGTCATAGACAAAGAACAAAAAACTGGCAATTTAAACATAAAAGAAAACCAAAAATGTCAGGAGTCAAGAAAAATTTGAAAGGTTCTCTACTACTTTTTCAGACACGGTTGAGGACCTGGCTATGGCTGAGTCAATTTACAGAAAGTGCTTATTGGTAATGGGAACAAAAACATTTAAAACTGAAACTGCTTCAACTTCTACTTTTTAAGGGACTCTTTTTTTTTTCAGAGCTATAAATGCTTTTATCCATAACATATGGATAATCTATTGGATTTAAACATGAAGATACCAAAAAGAATAGAAAAGATATACCCATTAATGTTACATAGTGGGAAAAATAAGGTGTTACAGCAGCCAAGAGTCTAGATCTTGCAGCACTTTTTTTTTCCTCTTTTAGGTGTTATGAAATTAATTTTAAAAATTTATTAAAAATCTAAATCAGTAAGAAACAGCTGGAGAAAAACATGGATATTGGTATTGACCAGGAATACTGATCGGTGCATCTCCAGTCAAAATTACAAGTTTTATCCAGAAAACATGTAATCACGATAGTATTAATACTGTCATTTCAATATACAGGAACTAAGATTTTTAATACTCTTCTTTCACCACACTCTCCACAACGCTCTTCATTGAAAAATGTACACCAAGTGAGGGCAGAACAAGCCTGTCCAAGAGGCCACATGTACTACTGGCATCCAGGATTTGTATGCACTTTAAATACATCTGACATAATACTTCTCCTAAGTACTCCTTTGCAATTGTCATACTGCAACATTAAAATGACGACAGGAGCCTAGTTCAAGTCGAAATGATATGCATTCCAGGGTTCTCTTTAGATTTCAAATTAAACTGATTATGTATAAGTCTTGTGAATTTAAACTCTGGTGGTTACAAAATCCTCAGATTCAATATGCATGTAAAAGGCATGAGATGAAATCAGAGATCAGGAAGTCTGATTTTCACTTTGTCTCTGAACAATATCGGCAATCGGTCTTTAACAGAAAAAAATTCCTCTTGTTGTATTTGTGATGTTTTCCCATTCGATCGAAGATCAAACAGCACTTTTGTCCCCCGTTTTTTAGTTAAAATTAAAAAAATAATAATAATTATCAAGTCATACCTCAAAGAAAACAAAACATCAGTATTAACCAGGAGAAGAATGATCATTATATCTCTAGACTGTATCACAGATTGTGCAATCCAGGCTTTTGTCAAGATTTATAGTAAACTAGATATGTACAGATCTTGCCAGATTAACACACCACCCCTTTTACTATACCTACAGATTTAGCCTGAATCAAATAGACAAAGAAATTCTACTTCCATTCAAAATAACCAAGTAACTAAGCTCCTCTATGGCTGCGATATTACCATCAAAACAGTGTCTGCAGCCAAGAAATCAACATATCAATGGCACATGCCAAAACAACCCTGCCCCGCACTTTCCCTCCAAAGATCATGGCAGATAAACCCCGAATCAGGGAGAAATTAACAAATGCTTGACATTTGCTCAACATCCATTATTCTGACACTTCTTCAGAATTTCAAAAGGCTGAACGCATGCTTAATCAACATTCATATTCCCAGAGTGAGCTCCAGCACCATATTGCAGCCCGCCTCAGCGCTGATGAAAACGGCACATTAGGGCCCAATTCGAAAAGCGTTCAGGGCCTCCTCACCAGGGAACTGTGTGTAAATGTGTGTGTGTGAGCGAGAACGTTTGGAGGGGAGGGATGCTTCACACTTTACTGTTTAAGCCTTTTCCAAAAACAGGGAGATCTGCAATGTTTTTCACTTCTGTTACTGTGAAAGGAAAATTTCAAAAGGTGTTTGTGCTTGAATGAGAGTGCTTGTGTGCGGAGGTGGGGGGGCGGTAATCATTACATCCAAATTCATTCATAATAGCACAGAAGGACACAGAGGACTCTCACTTACCCTCCCTCTCCATCTTACCCTGCTTGCACTGACTCTCTCTGGGGACAAGTGGTGGAAGGACTGGGGGTCCCCTTTGGACCTGAGGGAAGTCAGGCAAAGCCTCAGAGGGAGGCTCATCATTTCCAATTCTAATATGAGGACCTGATGGGACTGATGTCACAGCACTGCTTTCACCGGCCTGCTGCCTAGCCACAGTCCAGAAACTAGACAGGACATCAGGGCTGGCTACGAGGAGGCCAGGAAAGACGGAGTGAAAATGGGAGGGGTTGATATTTGCATGCCCCACCATTGTGAGTGGGGGTAAAAAGTGACAGCACCGTGTCCAATTGTTTTCCCCTCAGAGCAGCTCGGCCCCAGCAAGAGAGGCTGGGCTGACAGATGACTCCCAACATCTGTGTTATGCAGCCGTTACAGATGAGGGACTCCACATCGCAGTCGTCCTCTCTCTGTCTGTCTATGAGACACTCCCTCTCTCCTCCCACTATTGCTTTTCAGGGAAGAGCTAAAAGACTGGCAGACCATCCATGGAAATTACTTTGAAATGGTCTATAACAATCATCTTGTTCAAAGTTTAAATTTTCTTTCCTTTGAGCCTCCAATCAAAAGCAATGACTGTGAAATGGGTTTGAACTCAACTTGAGCATAATAATAAGAACTGTTATTATTATTCTTTTATGCCAAGGAACACTAGACTTATTTCAATTAAAAAAAAATCAAATTAAGAGTTACATTTTTCAAACAAAATAAATGTATACAGATTGCAACATCTCCAATACAGGACTCCATTTAAACAGCACTCCATCTGAGTTGCAGAGGAAAGTACACAGAAGTTAATTCCAATGGAGTAACATTGGTGCACATTTTTAGGCTTCGACGAGATCCAAGTTTTACATCAAAGTTTTAAAAACTTGCTCTACAACTTTGTTTTTCCACGTGAAATTACTTTTACACTCACTGCAGCATATAGCTAGTTGGCTAGCTCTAAGGAGGCTGCTGCATCTTCTCCATCGCCCAAATACAATGAAATTTAGTTGTTAATGTAGGTAATAGCTGTAATACATTGTCATAGCAGAAGTTAAAAATACTACTCCTGCTTTGTTTCAAATAAATGCAATTACATCATGTTTAACTGTTATAAAGTGTTATGTTAATCAGACAAATTTACGTCTTTTGATGCAAAAACATCTAGATCTGAAAAATATAAAACCTTGCAACTACATAGTATAGGACGATTAAATTGTGATATTATTTCTCACCAACAACAAACACCTTAACTGATTGGATACATTTTTCTCCTAGTCTTTAATTTAATCATACCGTAATCATCACAACCTTTCAATTCCGGCTTGCCAGTGAGAGACAATAATGCAATCCTAATAAGAAACAAACAATTTGCTATTACTATTATTTCTTACACTGCATTATCACAACATTTTTTGTATTGCAAATCACTGAATGCCATGATTTAATGCCTTAATACCTGCCCACTATAACCTAACTATTCTTTTGCCCATCATTTTATTGCAGGGTTGTCCACAACAAACCGCCAGCTCCCTCCCTCTTCCCCCCCGGCCAATATTTACGCAGTGGCAGGGCTCCCACACGGTCCGAAGGGACAGGAGGGGGTGTGTGGTGTGGGGCGCGGGGCGGCTGACTGCTGTGCCTGAGCGCATGCTAAGAGATGATGGATGGCCTAGTCGATATGTTGTGTCTTAAGAGCCTGATTTCCTGCCAGTCCAATCACTAACCCTCCAGAGCCCGGCTCAGCTGATTGGACAACCAGAATAATTTCGCAGGCTGTGAAAACACTGCTGCCGTGCCTGTCTGTCAGGCCCGGTGACGAGACTCAGGGATTTTACAGAGCAAGGGCCTCCCAAGGATTGGTTATGGTGAACGAAATAATAACAATAACCAGCAAGACTAAACAAAGAGGCAAGCACCTCTGGGAGAAAAAGATTGCGCAGAATTATTGTAGCCAAAACTGTCCAATATTTTCCTTTCATCATTACACCCAGCAGCAATGCTGTTATAAAAAAAAAAAAAGGTATTTGGACAGTTTAATGGCTCAGGAAATAAAATAAAAAAGCAGAAAAACAATAAGGAGTCTCCAACTGTTGTTGCCTAAACAAGCACAATGCTGCATGCACTTTATACACATGACATTCTGTAAAATGCTGACAGAGAGGGAACAAAAGCAGAGTGAAGCTGCGCCAAATCCCCTTTGGGGAGCTGATACTTTCTTCTAGATTGGTGATTAGGACACAATGGAAGTAGGAAGCTCCAAATACATGCGACTTTGTAAGTGACCTCGACGGGATCAGCCGTGGTGTCCTGGTGGCCTTGGGGGATTACACATGTTACATTCAATAAAGTGAGGGCCCTCAGTGTCAAGGAGAAAGGCAAACACAACCATTAACCTCTCTCTTCGATTTCTGGATGCACAAGCGCTGCATGGCAAAACACCGCCTAATGCTAGGGCGGAAGCTAGAGCAGAAACCTGTGTGGAATTAAAGAGTGATCATAGAGACTACATTTAATGGAATTATAAATGTTTAAAAGGTCTAAATTAGACATATAAAAGGGTGTGTAAACAAAATACAGACATGCAGCATGAACTCACACGGAAAAAAATTAATCCAACCTTTAACCTGAGTTCATTTATTCAGTCAGAATAAATTTGCAAGAGAAAAAAAAATCTTTGCATGATTATTGGTTCCCCTGCTGTCAATGATGTAACTCCCCTCTAGGATAGGACAACACCTCCTCTTCTATACAATTTCACAATGTTGGAGCAAACAGATCTTTGATCATTCCGCTGTGCATAATCACTTAATCTCCTTCTCTTTAGCTCTCCTAACAGATTTTCACCATACATACCAGTGCACATGAGATGTTTTTTTCACATGTTTATCTTTTTTGCCCATTGCAAACCCACATAAAGTATATGACTAAGTCACACAGTTCCAGTAAAAGGCCCAGTCAGTTGGCAAGTAGATCGTGTGTTATGGCAGTCTTTATGGCTAAATTGCACTGAGGAAAACGGTTGGTGACCAGAGTTGGCCAGGAACTATTTTTTATTTAGAAGGGATACGGGAAATGGGAAGATCATTCATGTTCTAAACTATATGATGGAGAAGGGGTATGATCACATAAGTCGAACTTTGTCATACTCCTTTTAAGGCTCAGTCACTGAACAAGTAGTGCATTTGCATCTATTTGAGTACGCAGGTTTGGTATCAGGGTACAGTATTTACACTTATAAAATATTAAAGTTTTATTTTTATTATGTTTTGTTGGTGAAATGTCTGTCTGAAATAAAACATCATCATCTTCATAATATGTACCTATATGAGCTCCAACTACATGCAAGCCAAATCTCAAAAGTCTGATCTTGTTTCAATCCTTATAATACTAAAGCAACCAGGTCACAACATACTGTGTGGATGTTTATACTCAAGTGAGATGTGGCAAATTTAACCATTATTGGTATCTTTAAGGTTTTTTAAAAATAAAGTCGAGAAGAGATGTAGGAAAGTGTTAAAAATTTAACTGTACTATTCTTAGAATATGCCAAGACAAATCTGCATTTTGTCCAAGGCAAGAGAGAGTGATATATTCTGCAGATAACAGGAAGGCTTTCATAGCCCACCAAAGTTTTGCTGTCTTTAGAGATTTCTGTGAAAAACTGGTGTATTTTTTTCTGTGCTTGTAGGTTGATAAAAGTTCCCAGTTAGAAATCCAGCAAAAAGAATTTAAACATAGAACAATAAATGAGAGAAATGTCTGCAGTATCTAAGAAGTGATAGGAAAATTGCATGAATAAACTACTTCTGACTATTTCTGTCATAGAATACTGAACAACCTCTATTTGTGAACATGTTCCTTTAGAAATTAAACCCATAAAATGCAAAGAAATAAATTGTTTTAGGGCATGATTTTGAAAACTGTAGTCATAACGACAACAGTTAATACATTTCTGTTTTTTTCTAGACTTGAAGTTAGAAAAACTAAAAATGATAATTGTGATGTGGTCAACTACAAGTGACCCAAGGAAATTCTTCTCTAGGTCTCATACAATCTTGATCTGACCCTAGACTAAGATGCTGCTCTGTGTTGTTTACCTACCAGTGAGCTTTGTAGATTTTTTATTTTTATTAAAGCCTTTAACATCGTGTTGTTTATCTAGTCTAGATCCCACGAGTCTTATCGTTTCTATAGTTGCTTATAAACTAAAAGCTTATAAGAAACTAATTAAAGTTCCTAAAAACTCTGTTGAACTTTAAAAACGCGATAAAAACATTTACAAAGGCATTGCTCCAGTTAACATGATTCTCCCTAATAAATATAGTCAAAATAAAGGCTGGTCTATACAGTGTGATTTAAAGCTGCTGCAACAAACTATATATTTGATTTATGAATTATTTACACATCTGTAGGGCTGTAAATCGATTTGACTGTTTCCTCCATGTATAAAGGTATGTGGTTTTAATTAATTATTATCACTAATTGTATGTCAAAGTAAATACAAAAGCAATAAGCTGCTAAAAGAAAAAAAAAAAAAAGAAATATAGCGTAGTATGTAACTCACTGAGGAAATGTGTCTTTCAGCATCTTCATACATTGCCGAGTAGGTCTCAGTTGTTCAGTCCACCTCGCTATTTCTTTATACTCTGCACGGGAGAGCCTCATCCTTCGGCTTCTACCCTATGTATAAACACAAAGAACAGAGAAATTAGATTTATTCAGTCGGGAGCCTGGTGTTAGCAGGAAAACAGACACCTGTCAGACCCAGCTGAGCTGCTAACCGCAGTTAGCTTCATATTTACGTCACGCACCAAAGTAAATGCCTCCCACAGACATTTCCTGCAATCTGTGTAGAGTTATCACACTTCTCATGAATACGGCATGCAGGAAACAAAACAATCCATGCGGGTTAGTACCATGTAAAGTGTTTATTTACCCTCAATTCTTGCTGCCTGTGGACAACCTCGAATAGCTTCTTCCCGCTAGGAAGTTGAAGCAAATGCGTTTTTTGTGAAAAGTGAGCTGATTGGCTCTTCCGTCCCGGGATCCCAGTAAACCGCTAGATGATTGGCTACTTCACAGTACAAGGGCGGTGTAAATCTTCATGGATTCAGAGTCTCTCTGCAGCTGTATACGTGCCGTGCACAAATCTGGAATCCCATTTCGATACAAAAGTGCTGTCTCACGTCACTTGCCAAGTATATTGTAGCCCTGAAGTGCAAGAACTCTTTATATTTAATAACTTAAAAGGAGAATTGGAGGAGGCACAGCGATTATAATTTATCAAAAATTTATCTACTTCATAGCAAATCAAAATGTTCATGTTTCGGTAAGATTCGGAAATAATTTCACTAATAAATAATTTTAAATTATTTTAATTTTAATCATGCTTACATTTCAAAGAGATTTAAACAGTAAGTGTTTCACCTACGGGAATTTCTCTCAAAGAAATGGTGTTCTCATGAAGTGCAATAATGAAAACCAAAATTGTGCAGTTTTGTAAAAATTTTTTGTATAAACAGGATGTTCAGCTGATTTGTACTGATTAAACAAACTGTTAAATTTCAAAACATAATATTGGTGCAACAATTTGAGTACAATATTTGATACGTTTTATTAAATATTTCTGAGCAGAAATAGTGAATTACTAACAGGGGTTCTGGGAATATATTATGTAAGATTGACTCCTAAGAATGGTTGTACACATCATGGAGGAGCATTGTGTACAGAATGTGGAGAGCGGGAAAGAATAGGAGCTTCTTAAAAAAAACATGCCAATTTCAATGTATCAAATTCCATCCATCCATTTTCTGTACACCCTTGTCCCTAGTGGGAACAGGAGGGCTGCTGGTGCCTTTCTCTAGCTAACGTTTCGGGGGAGAGGCAGGGTACACCCTGGACAGGTTGCCAGTCTGTCCCAGGGCAACACAGAGACAGACAAGACAAACAACCATACACACACACTCATATCTAGGGAGAATTTAGAGAGAAGCCGGAGTACCTGGAAAGAACCCATGCATGCACGGGGAGAACATGCAAACTTCATGCAGAAAGACCCCGGGAATCGAAACCAGGACTAACAGTGCTACCAACTGCGCCATTGTGCAGCCATGTATCAAGTTGCAAAGTCAAATTTATTCCAAGTTATTTTAACTTAAGGTAACTTGATTGTGCTATAAAATGGCACTATTTACCAGATTACCAGATAAATTTTTTATGCTTTCAATGGCTAATATTTAAAAACCTCCAAAATTACTTTTTTATAGTATTGCTTTTAATTTTCTAAATCTTTGTGGACTGTCACCATTCACATTGTTCACTTAATTAGTTATATCTGCAATAAGTAACTGTTTTAAAAATATGTTTTTACACATTAGTTAAATGTTACTATGTCGTGACTCGTGACAGTACAATATGAGATAGATCATCTGTGAAAATTGGAGCTTCTCTGCTTCCTCCCAGTGATCCCAATGATCCTACTATGGAGTGCAAATGGCATATCCTACTGCCATTTGCAGGAATGTGTTGCTCCCCATCAGAAAAAAACTAATCAGAGCCAGTGGGAAGGTCTTTGTATTGTCAGTCATGCTTGGGTACACCTTCCCTCTACATAGTACGTACAAGCTCAAGATTGCCGGTTTGCTACATCTTCCAATAGCAGAGAAAGAGCCTAATTTTGCTGGAAAACAGTTTATCTGCCATCATTGGTGGCTATGCTTCTAGTCTTTGTATTTATGGCAGGCTCCCCTTTGGAGGAGGAGCTGCAGCGCAGGAGAGAGCAAGAGCAAAGGAGGCACTTTTCTGAGCATGATTGACAGTGTTAAAATCTTACTCCTGGCTTTGATTGGTTAATTCTGACCGAGTGTGTTGTATTTTTGCAGATGGCAGTAAGACCACAACGAGAAAGATTTTCTTTCACAGGTTATGTCTCCCACTGTCAGGTCATAGTGACAGTTTTAACAAATATTTAAAAACATATATTTTTAGAAAGTTACCTACTGCACCTTTAAGATCTGACTTATGTGCGGATGCAGAGTTACAAAATGTCTGAATATCGCAAAAGAAAACATTTTTAGTTTAACTAATGAGCTTGTGCTTTACCATCAGCTGACAAAATTTGTTAGACTTTTTTTTTTTGCTTCTTTAAAACGGTAGTGTAGCTATGATGTCACGTCTTCTAGTTGTGCATTTTAGGTAATGATAGGGTTAATTCATTCAGACCAATTTGTCTAATATATCCCTTGAGATCAGTATAATGTAAAAATGTCTCTCAGCAGCACTAAATTAGACTCTAATTAGGACTTCATATCAAGAATTGAAATTTATGCGTTTTTAAACATATGTACAAAGTGTCTTTATGGACTGCTGATGTTTCCCTACAAATAACCGAGGGATTTTAAACTTTAATTGGCAGGATTGTGTGTAAGTCAAACACTCTTTTGCTTTCCTCCATTGTGGGTGGACAATACACAGAAAGCTGCCGTCTGACCTGTGTCGCATCAGAAAATAGAGTGCATTGTTGATGGGCAGTGTACTATGATGTCTGAGATGAGCTTGAGGTCTTGAGCAGCATGTTCACCGGCACAATCCCTGGGTCTGAAAGGCCTCAGCGCTGCATGGTTGCTACAAAAGGGGAGCTGTGTAGAAGGATTGCTGCAGCCAGATAAGATCAGGGCCTCTGAGGAAGTCTGCTCTGATTGCTACAAAGGGCTGAGGTCAGGGGCTGGAGAAGCAGTTTATTCATCTAGGTATCAGAGGATCAGGGGGCTTTGGTGGGGAGCCGCGTGTTTAATAGGTATAAAAGAATCCATGTAATGCAATGGTATAAAAAGATAAAAATCAGAGAGGGGGGTTTGAAGGCTATGCACTGTAATAGCTCTAAAAGCCAGGGGATCAGAGATTTTGTTGCAGCGATGTCTACTCCATTTCTTGTGTGCAACACTGCATTTTTGTGCATGACCGTATGTGTTTGCGTGCATCTTTGACTGCTTCAAACACAGTCCTGGACTGTGTTTGAAGCTGTGGTGATTGAGGGGAGGCAGTGAAATGATGAGAGCTTCGGAGGCTGAGAGTAAACAGGGCAGCGGCACACCCAGTGTCGCTAACCAGCTGTGAAGCCTGCTCACAGTAGGAGATGAATTTACAAAGGATGTGTCCCTCTGATATCCAAGCAGGGCTGTACTGATCTCTGCTTCACGGCTCTTGGCGCACCATTGTAGTGCCAGGCACTGAGCCACTAATGGTACTTAGATACCTTAATGGCAGAAAAACATTTACATTTTGCTTGTGGCAGAGGGGAATGTGGCTGCGGACGCGTGTGTGGGATAAAACACAAACAAAAAAATTTATTAAAAAAAGGTTTTCTTATCTTTCTTTTATTTTGTTCACCAGTGTATGCAGAGAAATTTTAAAATATGCAACAATGTATAATTTACTTTTCACACAACTGGGCATGGGCTGGGTTAAGATTCTCACAGTTTGATGACTAGTATATAAGGAAAGATTTAAAGCAAAATTTTATTTTATTAACATGATCTAACTAATTTTAATTTAAACAAAAACTATGTCCCTTTGTCTCCTAAAATGATACATACAGCACCTGTCTTTCATACACTGGCATAAGCAAAAATACAAAATAAACACCATTTTTCAATGCTTTTTATATAGGTTATCATACTCTTGTCATTTTGCTTCTACATACACTAAGAAGTCTATGTCATACGTTTATAGCTGATTAGCTAGTTAATTAGTTAAGTAGCTGTTGTAGGTAGCTGCTTGACAGACATGCCATTTGCAGGTTGCTATTTGTCATATGAAAACAGAAATATCTTTAATAAGAGTTTTGTGTGAGTGTGTGAAATGTGTAGTAGTCTCCTGTCAGTACAGCTGACCAGCAGTGTGCAGCAATGGGGAGGTGTTTTCACCCTATGCTTCATGCAGCGAGAGAAAAAAAATATTTCTCTGCTATATCCTGAAATGGCTTTAAAAAGCAGGAATGATATGATTTAAACATAAGCAATTTTTAAATCAAAACTGCAAAACCTTGGTTCTCTTGGTACCTGTAGCCAGCCCATGCCTAAAAGAGCCAGGCCTTTATCAGGGATATTGCTCACCATATAGATAAGATGAGCATTTAAAAATTTGGTAGTACCTCAAACTTCCTGTGTAATATTGTGCTGATTTAAAAGTCACAAATCAGAAATCTGGCAATTTGCAGTCAAGAAGTACTTTCCTGTATTAGCAAGGTATCAAATTCATACTCATTACTTCCAGCTACCCCCTTAGAGAACGTTAACCCATGAAAAGCTCACGTCCATATTTCATATCACAGTAGAAAAAAAAACATGGTTCACCCCAGCTTTAAAATCACAATTCTATCATCCTGTGACTAAATTCAATTAAAGGGATATATAATTAAACATAACTGTGCTTACCCTCTTAGCATAAGCATGCACACAGTTTTAGTTGTAAATTGTTCAAGTCAAATGCATGCAGAAGGTGAGCAAATGCAGCTCATTTTTAGGGCGATTGATAATATTTTGAAACTGTATTTCTGTCCAAGCGGCTAGATGCAGAAACAAAGGCTGCAGCCTGACGCTCATTAATCATAGTCAACGGGCTGTCCGGGAGCAATTTGCATGACCGAGGTGGCTGCACATGCTGCTGTTCAGATAGCTGGATCTGCCTCAGTTTGGCCAGGCCGTTAACTCTATGTCAATCACGGATAGCCCAGTAACAGTATGACGGAAGAAGAGGAAAAAAACATTTTCTTCTCATTACCCAACACTTCTTCGTCTGTTCTCTCTCTCTTTCTGTTTTTATTTCAGCGCCATTTCCTGTTCTAGCTGGGGCTGACTTCATTGTGCTGCATAGAAAATTGTCAAAGATGTGCATTTCTAAAGCAACAAACATTTTCATGCACTCATTTGTATTAACATTTAACATGACTGTATTTTGTATTGTATGTGTCTCGTGTTTTTCATTACGATTGACAATCTTATCCTTTTTGTCGATGAGGAAAAGCTATTTCTACGATGATTCTTGTCATCTTTGATCAATTTTAACTGCAGATAATTGAGTTGAGGTGCGATGCAGAAAAGTTCAAAATGAAGCACAATTTTACAAAGCTGTAACCTCCACGCTGGGTCGATGCTGTGAATGCTTCTAATTATCTCACTGTGAACTTTCAAAAAAGAGAGGCTAATTTTAATTCTTTCTTTTTTTTTTTACTTCTGAAATGTGTGCGTCTGTGCTTTCAAGCCTGTATCAGCAGACAGACATTGAGGTGTATTTTTGTGTGTCACCCATCCACCATCACCACTCAGACATGTGAACGCAGCCCGCGTCTGGCCCCTCACCGCTTGCTGGGGATCATGCTGTACCCCCCACTACACACCCTCCTCTCCTACCCCCCCAATCCCCTAATATCCTGGAGGCATTTTTCTCATTATCAAATATTGTTTGATGTCTTTGTTTCTTGATGATTAACCACAGTCACCAAACACTGGTCTGGATTGTTTAAAATTTAATTTTGGGAGGACAGGTGGGGGGGGCTCTCAAGTACCTGCAGCGGGGCTGAATGATTGGGGAGGGAACACCCGTATTTTATGCATTCCATTTTCCACGCAGACATGCAAGAGGACTCGTTTTGAAAAAACACAATAAATCCTGGAGAATCATTAATGGAGTTGTAGTCCTTTTTTATGACCATTGTTATTCAACGTTGTATTGAGACGCAATAAATTAAGGCATTACACAGAGACAAGTTTTTAGAATAATTATGATATCGAATATTACTACTTTCCTGGATATATGTGTAAAACAAATATTAAAGTTGCACATATTTGTTTTTCCAAATTATGCTTATTGGAGCATCCTCTGATGTTCTTGACCATGCTTTTCAATGTAATTTTCGCATCATGAAGACAAACAGCCTGAATCGGGAATCAAAGATTTATGATGGAATAAACTTTGTGAGCAAACAAATAGGAAAACAATGCTCTCCCCCTAATGCCAGCATGTCAAAACTATATTGAATACTTGAAATATCTGTGTATCTGAAGCCTGAATAGCAACCATTATATTGGTGTAATGATATTATCCCCTGAAATTTGGAGTGAAAGAAAAATGGCAGAAATGAGCAGTACCATTGTCTCCCCCGTTTTATTTAAACAAATTGCACGAGCAGAGAGAGACGGAGGGAGAGAGACACAGGCTGACGGAGGCAAAGAGAGACAAAAAGAGAGAAAGTGCTCTGTGAATGAAAGGTTATGCGTCGTCCCTTGTGTTTGTGTTGTCAATAACTGGAGAAGGCTGTCAAGGAAGTGGGGAGATAAAGGTCAATAACTCAGGCAAATGTGTTCGTGTTTGTTCGCTCCTGCTGATAGTGCAGCAAACGTCAGAGCCTGTGTCTGACACCGCACAATAACACAAATAGTGGGGCTATAGCAGCAGAATAGTCATTATTAGTAGTATTATTATTGCTGCTGCTGGGAGTGAGAAGGGAAACCTCAGCACATGGCTGTGACAGCCGGCTCGGTGTCACTCAAACATCACTCCGTAATGAAACATGCCAGAGATCTGAAACAACAATGATAAAGTGTAAACATGCAGAGATTAAGCTTCCGCATTACTTTGACATTTGCCACACGATCTTAACCCCTTACAGTCTGAAATAAGAAATAATAGTCAGGAAATTGCATATTTAAAACACTCCACTGCTTATTGGATGCTTTTAGCAAGGTAGTCTTTTAAAAATACCATCTGGATCATAACCGATACACAGTAACAACAATGATACATTTTAAACGTGCAGCGATTACGCTTCCGAATCAGTGTGACATCTTAACCATTTAAAGCTTGATGCTGAGCTGATGGATGGTTTACACAAAGCGTTTATTTTAATCCACTGGTTTTCTAATTCTTTGTTTCATAACTGAGATTTTTTTTATGGCCAAAATGATACAGATTGAATGCCTCAAAAACACATGGCAGAAATAAAATATACACTTTTTTTAAAAAAGGATAATTTTTAAAAAGATTAAGTCATATATGCCTGATTACACATGCTTTCGCCTCAGTTTTACAATAAAAAATGAAGAGTTAGATTTTTTTTATTGCATATCTTTTGCTGTATCTCCTACAAAATAATATATTTTTTTTCACCTTATTTTCTGTAACTATTTCATGAGAACATTTACTTAATAAAAATTCTGCTTCTTTAGGAGGTGATTATATAGCCATCCTGGACTTAGATCTCATACCAGAGAGCATAAGACAAGTGGAGGATTTGCCACAGCAGCATTTTGAGAAAATTGCCACAAGAGAGTTAGAGTTCTCTGAATTGTACAAGAATTATATATTTGGCATTTTTGGTTTAAATGTAAACTTTTGAAGGAAATGGAATATTTAAATAGAAGTGATTTATTAATTTGGCATCTTTTATTATAATTTTTATGTTCTATTTTACATTGGAATATGATGTATTTATATTATTTTTACTACTTTCAACAGACATAATTTTTATTACTTATAGTGTAGAAAACACTTTTGCTCTTGTTAGTCTAGCCATTTTAGAAAGGTATTTAGTATTTTGAAGAGAGAAGACAAGAAACAACTTTAAATGATATCCTATTTATGCAACATAATGTTTAGCAGTTTTGCTTGATTTAAACTCATTGTTTATGCACAATCTTGTTTTATTCTGTTCCCATTTAGTGCATTTTCGTAGCCTTGAGAGCAATAAACGCACAATTAACAGACTTAACTAATTCATGAGGAACATTGTAAAACTAACAAAAGGCGTAAGTACTGTACAGACACCACTGTCACTGGTGAATATTGTTATTGTGTTGCTTTTAATTGCAGACTGAGGAGGTGGCAGAGGAGGAGGAGGCCATGTGTTTTGAATATAGGTCTTTGGTTACCATAGCAAAAAAGAAACACAAGCTTCCCACTTATATTTAACGTCAGAAGGTACATGGAGGTGTTAAATTTTCTACTTTAAGCCAGTTGCAAAACTAATGACCCTTTTTAAAATACAAAGACAGCAGATAGTGAGTGGTAATTCTTCAAGCAGCAGCGTGAAATCCTCTGGCCATTCAGCTTGATCTGTGGTCAAAGAAAAGGTCTCACAAGTTTAGTTTCCCATTATCACACAAGCTTCCTCCTTCTAGTTATATTCCTTTCTGTCTATTTTCACTTTTGTCATTTTGAAATCAGTTCTGAATTAGCTTGTTCTCTGTATGAATTTGTAGTAATTAAACCTATAAATCATTTTAAGTGTATTACCTGAACATGCAGATTAAAATCACTGCCTCACATTCCTAACTTTTTGTGTAAACTTGAGAGGTTTCATTCGCCTTTGTCCACTAAATTTGCAAACATGTCTCAGTGTTTTCCAAAGATGAAGCAGAAATGTACCTGTACAAGGTGAATAAAGTCCATAGGGGAAAGTGGATCCCTATGCCTTTTGTCACCCGCTCCCCAGTCAGTTTGTTTGTTGTTTGTGGAGGCTCGTAGTGGTTTACATTACATATGATTATGCAAATCTGGAGCTGTTCTTGTGCATTAAGGGTCGATGCATTTTCAAGATCTTTTCTATAGCAGTCAAGTTGTTATTTCGGAATGCTTTTATTATTTGAGAGTGCAACAAAGAAAGTCTTTTGTTCGCTCTTTGCCACACACACACGCACGCCTACAAGCATAGGCAAAAACACACACTCAGAGATGTGCACTTTTCTGCTTCTGTCCATGACTTACTACTGTCCCCTAGTGGCGCTATCTTCCACAGCCTCCATATCCATTTCCATCAACTTTCCATACTTCCATTCACCTGACTTCCCCCTGTCCACGTCATGCTCCCCAACATCCCCCTCCCTATCTTATCATACTCAAACATTTAAAGGGCTGATTTGTTGTATTGTATGACGGAAAGCTCCAATTATGCATTGCTGTGTCCACAGTGACTTTGCTTTCAATGGAGGGTTCAAACAAAGTCAACAAAAACAGGAACCCTGATGTTTTGTGGCTATTGTGAGGCCAGGGTTCATGTCAATAAGGTATTGTTTAGTCAGAGTGCCACTCCGAAACTGCAGGGAGAATGTTATCAGACCTGTAGAAATTGGCTGTGTGTAATGGTGTTAAGATGCAAGCAGGATTGTTTGAGCAAGCACAACACAAGTGTACACAAGAAACAGACCTCAATGATATGTTTAAAAATCAGAACTTGTTTTTTTCAGAACAAAAATCACAATGACAAAACAAAGTATTTAACCAGTAAAATAATACATGTTATTTAGGATATTATGCAAGTTTAAAGATGCAGATAGAATCATTTTTACTCTAATCTGATTCAAATATAATACATTACTGTTTTCTCAAATCATGTTTTCTCTGTTCTGTAGACTTAAAAGTAAATGGACAGTATTTATTTGTGTATACTTAATCAAATAGATATTTTTGCACAAATACCAGCTATAAACAATTAGATAACAGCCAGCAGAATCACCTTCCTTAAATATTTTAAACCTTTGGCTTGATGTGAATTGGTTTTTGAAAAAAATATGAATACAATAAAAATTTTAAGTGTATTTATTTATATACTATAAATCTGATCTAGAAAGAATGTTTTCCTGGTAACTATATCTACATCCATTCAAACATCATATTTGTAATTATTTTAAAATTTTCTTCATTAGCTCATTTGTTTATTGTTGTTATTATGTTTTGGGGTTTTTTTGGTCACATTTTAATTTTTACTCCCAGCTTGTAATTTTTTATCTCTGAAAAGTAGTATATTAATAAATTTTAATTTTGAAAACTTGCACTGTTTATTGACAAACATGGCCTGCAGGTTAAGAATCTCAGCTTGCTAGCAAGTTTTAATTTAGCATTTGCACAGTTGCTAAACAAGTTAAAGCATACAATGTTAATGAATAATGTTTAAAAAAAATAAATAAATAGTGCTAAGCTTTTAAAATCAATTTTACGTACTTGAAATATGGTCCAGGTTGCACATAAACTGTTTTCAACTATGGGTCCTTTAAATAAAATGTGTTTTTAAGAACTGTATTTTATTTGTTTTTGATTGTCTGTAGTAGTTAATCTATTTTTTTCATCTTCTTAATCATGTTTTAATATTTATGTTGTGTCCTTGTAACACACTTTGTGATTTTTATCTGTAAAATATGCTTTATCAATTAACTTACTTATAGCTTAGATGTAATATGCAATGACTTCCTCTGGGTTAAAAAATGTTACCGAATAGATGTTAGCATTTTAAAAGTATTTTAACATGGGCTTAAAACTTTTTGTGTGCCAATATTTAATATGTGCCCTGGCCTGGCAACAATAGCCTCAGGGTGAAAAAGCTCTGCTTGCTTGTAGGCTCTGCTTGCTTGTTATTAGCATTAGCATTGTTGCTAAAATAGCTAAACCTGGATACACATTCATTAAATTTGTTCTAAAGGTAACAATTTTGACTTTAGCTTTAACAATATTGCTAACAAAGTTCAATTCTTGCTTCAGCACAAGAAAATTGTTCCAGCTAAAATTTGCAGGCAATACATTTTAGTTAGGTATTTGTACAACGATATCACCTTAATAAACATGTCAGGCTTACTCCAATTGCTAACAGCAATTAAATAAGAATTGCTAACAGTTGACTCAACCAATATCTTAGCTGATATCAATTAGTTTAATATCTAATAAAAAAAAATTAGGCAACGTTTGATTTGTTACAAATAAGATGTTACTAATGTTTTTACATTTACAAATCTGTTTGAATTTTTTAACATATATATATTTCACCTTTTAAATTGTTAAGTTCTCTACAATTTCTTAGTTTTGGAGGTTTTTGTAATGGACCTATCTTCATTTCTAACATTGAACAAAATTCATCTATATATGTTTTATAATTTGTTTTTCTTTCCTAATTGCTGCTATTCCATATTCAATTGGCAAGATAACCTGGAACAGAGCTAATAAATAAATAGGTCAGCCTCTACAGGCAGGGTACAGATACACACAGTCTAGTCAGTCATGTCAAAAGTCCAATTACACAGGTTATAGTGGATGGCACCTCTGTCTCCAGTGCCCCATCCCTCCTGGGATAGCTTTTCAATGAGAGGGCTATCACTCAAACCCAAACCACATTCATTCATTAGTCTGTTAAGATGGGCATCAATTATTCATCAAGAAGGTGGCCAGTGGATTATTACTGTCAGCAGCAGGCTTATTGTATCAAAGGTTGATTATGGCTTGCTTGATTTAGCATGATCTACTGTTCTGGTCATCAAATATAAAAGACAACTTAAAATACAAGGCATAAAATCTTTAGGTGAAGTGTTGATAAGAAGATGTTTATCCTGGTTTACTGACTTGATTTGGAGCTTAACATCTTTTCATTTTGATTTATTTGTAAAATAATCTTAACACCTTCCTTTCGCCTTTCTTAATTTATTTTTATTGTGCGCACAACTTCTTGTCCTTCGTTTTGTCCATGGCATCATCCCAAAAATTTACACTCACACCACTCTGTTAAAAGGTTTTATTAGAATGTTAAGCAGTCCTGTGGGGATTTTTCTGTAAAACTATATGGGGTTAGCAGTAAAATAGTTGTTCCAACCGTAAGCATAGACAAAGGCCAGAGACAACTGATTAGGGTATTGTTTCTTATTTTACAGTTATTTTTGTATTGTTGTACTTATTAAATATTTTATAAAAAACTTTGACTTTATTTGCTCTTGGTTTTAGTTACAAATCTAAATTAAATATGTCAAAATATTTAAAGGTTTTCTATTTTCTTAAACATGATAATTACTTTTTCACCTTGGTTTTTCGTCATACAACTCACAGAAACTACTCTACAATGAGGGGTTAATATATTATCTTTCCATCAGTGAAGTCTGACTACTTTTCCCTTTCATTTCCCCACAGAACGCCTTTTGCAAACATATGTGATTTAAGTTTCTTTTAAGCAAACAGGCTGCAAGTGAAGCATTGTTTTAGCAAATACAGACCAAAGTGCTCTTTGAAACGAGCATCCTGCTACAACATTGCATTTTGGTTGCATGTTAGAAGGCCTTTTCCATGGGAAATTTCAACTGGTTCAAAATAGGTTTTTGGATTTAGTAAACCACATTGAATATTGTCTGTAAGTATACACCATGCAAAAACAATTTCTTATCTACTTTTATGTGCTACAACAATGCAAATTAATGCATCAAGTGGCATGGTAAAGAGAAAGGTTTTAAATCTTTTTGGGGGAAAATCTTAAAAGTATGAATGTTTTTATCCAAATTAGCAGAATATGATCTAAATCATTTTATGGTAGATTTTTAATACTTGATTTTCTCATCACTTTTTTTGCACAACTTTCCTATTGTGGATGGCCCTCTCTATAGCATGATACTACCTCTACCATGTTACACAGTGTGGGTGATATGTTTTGGTTGATTCAAAGCTTTGACTTGGTCTATCCCATAAAATCCCTACTAAATACTGTGAAATTTATCATAAAGCAGACACTGGACTTGCTGCTCACAGCAGACACTTTCCACATGGACATCTGTTTGAGATGGTCTAAAAATTAGTTTAGTCCTGTACAGTGGAAAGACACTCATCACAATAACGAATAAGCAATTTTCCATACGGATCAAAGTCACCAGCTGTTTTAATTCTTCCGGAATGCAGGCTGTGCATCCACCCTGTTTGCAACTCTCTGGGGATTGCCATAATGTTGTGTCTTCCCTTTTTTCTCTATACTTCACCTACACACTGAGACACTTTCAAGAAGGCGTCTTATTTAGTGACTAAGAGGCGAAGTTATACCTGGGCTAGTTATGAAGAAAGTTGCTCCCTCGAGAAGCACAATGACTGTTTACGGGCGCCCTGACAATGCCTGAGCAGGTGATGAAGCACCTGCCGGTCTTTCTACTATGTCTGCTCCATCCCTCTCTGCCTGTTAGCTCACCTTCATGTACTCCGCTTTGTTTCTTCTTCCACTCTTCCTTCCCTCCACTTCTTGTCATATCCTTCCTCTCTTTTGCCCTTTGTCTAGCTTTTTGCTTCGCCCTCCCCAAAGCCACACATTCCCTACTCAGGTTTGCATTTTACAACTGTCCTCACTGCTCTCCCTGTAAAGCAGGCTTATCTACACACCACGTTCGCTCCTGAGAGTAAGAGAGCTTTCCTCGTTGTACACCTTTGCGATACTTCTCCTTTTACACCACGCAGCTACACACACACAGATGTACAACTGTGGTCAGTTTTTGTTTATGATGGGGAAAGGCAATATCGAGATTGTTTCAGAGTAGTGTCATCAGGTGAAATGTATCACTGTCAGGAGTATGTTTTATGTGTCTGAGTCCTCAGCCGAAGCCATTTTGGGAAACAGAAAACAAAATATCATATGACCTGCTCTGGTATAAAAGTAAACTATCAGCTGTAAATCTGATACAGAACCACAGTTGCCTGTGTGTGAGCAGGAACAGAATTGAGCTCTCCTTGACAGAGAGCTTATACCTGTGTCTCATGTGTTTAAAACAAACATTAATCTTATAGACATGTTAAAATTTAGGGAAAAAAAATCACAGACTTTATTATTTTCTTAAATTTGATGACAATAAAATAATAAAAAGGAATGCATGTAAATAAAACAAAGTAGTCAGATCTCTGTGATCATTTTTAGACTTGAGTATTGATTGAAACATATCTTTCTATTCTCTTTTTTACAATATTCTAAAAAATAAGTATGTACATGTTTTATAAAGCCTCAAATTTACTTATACATGCAAAATAAAAATCTGAATCGAAGGAATTGCCTCACAGCTTGTTAATCTGGTGTGCTGTATGATTTTTGCACCTGTAATTAAATGTCGGTTTACGTAACAGACAAACACTAATAATAGCCAGAGCTTTTCTGGGGGAACCCAGTGGCAGCAAAAGCCCATCCATCAATGTCCCTAATGAGGCCACATCCTGACTAGCCAGTCGAGCCACCCTGGACTGCTCTGTCTAATTTCCAATGCATTATTATATGCTATATGATAAACACCGAAAATCAGACATATATGAGCCAGGGCATTGTGTCAGACTAAGATTTTACTGAGTATGTGCAAGTAATATGATAATAATAATAAAAAAAGACATTCAACACATAGATCTTATGCTCCAAAAATTGTCCTTATAAGACAAAGGAAGGCCCAGAGCCTGATACAGTTTGCTTCTGGGACACAGTAGAGGAGTAAGAAGGCCCTTTTCCTCTTTGATTATTATTATTATATTTTTTTTTTAAGTCCAATAACATTGATTTCTTTATTCCATTCATTTGCATACAACGTCAAATTGTTCAGAATGGGCCCTACTATCTTTACACACCTAAAATTCCTGTCTGCTACAAAAATGATTTGAATGCATCTCTATGAAGATTATCATTGGAACGGGAATAGGATTCAGCAATATATTGTCATTTATTATATTTTTTTCACAGTCAAGGTTTTGATGGAGCAGGAGCCTCTTTTGTGTATCGATTTACAAAACCTTCCAGAAAGATTTGCTGCAATAAGCTATGTTTGGAGGGAAACGAACACTACGTGTCCCACCTGCGAGGCACAATCTCCACAGTGAACTGTGGAGATCTTTTTGTGGTTTCTGCATAAAAGCCACAAAAAGTGAAATGAAAAGGCAACGAGGCATATTCTTAATTATTAATTACCTTTTCTTTGTCTCAGCTCCATATGAATATTCTAGCTCCGTTTAGCCAAATACTTGTAGGTGGTCTGAGATCCAGGCTGAATTTGAAGTGTTCCCCCTCACCTAGTGATTAGTGTGCATTAATGTAACAATACCAAGAGCCCACTCCTAAATCACTTGATATTTTTGCTGTTTGTCAGCATGAAAGCCACAGCAGTCAGTGTGTCAGCAAGTAATGACATAGGAAGTGACGTCTGACAACTACAGCCTGCCACTGTGGTTGTTTCCTTAAGAGCAAAAGGAGGTGGCCACGTCTCAATGCTAATGGAGGAGGAGAAAATGGCCGTGTCACTCCTGTCAACGTATTATGCTTTTAATCTAGACAGTTGTTGTCGCTCTTTCAGGCCCATAATTTTATGCCATTAAAAGTGCCATGGGGGACGTAACGAGGGAGGTGGTCTGTAAAGTGGAAGCAGTTGTTGGGGTTTCTTTACCTCTTGCTTCTTGTTTTTTGTGCTGAAAACTTTTTGGCATTTCTTGAAAACATAAAGAGCAGTTGGCGCTTTAAAGTGTTCATAAAGTCAATCATGTTGGCTTGAATTACCCACCAATCTCTGTCAAGTTAGTCCTTCTTTGGCTGCCACGCCACATGGATGTGTGGGAGGGAGTGTGAACGCGCATTCATACATGTGTGATCCACGGTGCACATTAACATGCCAACTGAATGGGAGATGGGGAAAGTGAAAGTCTGAAACTTAAATTGAAAAGATTATGGCAGAGAAGAACATGTTTCTCTGTATTAGCTGCCTGTTAGTTGTCCGAACACCAAAACTCTGGGGCTGAATTTCAAAACTCTGCAGGCCGCAGCAACTCTCGACACCTCCACTTGAAATGCAAGTAATCGAAAATGTTCTCAGGCAATAATGTCACTTGCCTGTTTTGTATGCATGACAACCTTTTTTTTTTTGGCTCAAATAATACCAGACCCACAAGGTCTTTACATTATGTGCAAACATTTGCAATTATGATGAACTGTAGTAGCTTATCTAAAAAGAAACAGGTTCTTACTGATGGACAAGGAGACATTTTAATAAAATAAGCTGCTTTGAGCTGATGAAATAAAGATTGCTTCACCTCGGGGCATACTCAAATGATATTATCAAGATGACTGTGTGCCCGCTGCTCCCATTAACACATGTAGCAGCCTAATCAAACTGCACTTGTTACATATAGCATTTATGAACAAACTACTCTCAAGCATTTCTGGTTTTCGTCCTTTCCACAAAAGCTACAATCCTCTCTCACTCTCTTGCACTTCATTCAGAGGGATGCACTAATGTTAAAACCATGTGTTATCTCCAGAGGCCCAAGTGAATAGACACTGCAGTTCATGCAGTTTTATGCGTTCAGATAAACATAACTCTGATGCCTCTGGAAGGAGTCCTCGGCTTTAAAACAATGTTGGTGTTGAGGCGACAGACTGACTGGCAATGGGAAACACCTGTGCGAGGGCGAGCAGCTTGGGCAGTACAGGACAAAGGGAGGAGAGTGTGTGAGTGTGTGTGTGGGGGGGTTGCACCATTGCTGGAGGAAGAATGGAAGACATGAGGGAGATATAAAGCCGGTTTAAAAGGCCACTACATCCTCCACATTTGCTGCTGTGCCGAGAAGTGGATGTCTGAGGGAATTAGTTACACTGATGTGTTGGTTGATGCTGCTTAAATTTTAACAGACTTGTGCCAGAATGGAAAGTTTAGCCTGAAGGGCTGCAAGTAAGCAGGCAACTGTAATGTCCTACAAAATTATTCATACCCCTTGAAATTCCCCATTTTGTCAAAGTGGAAGGAAAAAAATAATGCGGTTTACACATAAAAACATAAAATGTCGTTTTTACTTACTCGTCTTTACCCTGAAAGTTCTTTATAAATTCCAGTGCAACCAATTACCTTAAGAAGCCAAGCATTAACAAACAGAATGCACCTGTGTGCCATTTTTTTTGAAAAAATCCAAATCTCAGATAAGACCAAAAAGGAAGTTTGTGGCCTATTATGTGTAGGAAAAAAATACAATGCACAACTTAAGTCTGCAAATATTAGAATGCTCACAACTGCTAATTTTAACAGTTCAAAAAACAAACATACCTTATTATGCAACATACTGCAGTATGTGTCGGTCTGTTACATAAAATCCCAGCAGGTTATGCTGATGCTTGAATTTGTAAGGAGACAAAATGTGGAAAGGTTCAACAAGTAAGAGCCTATGTCCCTGTACTAATGAACTACAGTGAAAAATTACAAGAAAAAAGAATGATGCAGAAATAAAATTTAAATATATAAAATAGCTGTTCACAAGTCACAAGAAAAACTTTAGATTGTGACACTATGTAATATCTGCAGCATTTTTAAATCACATACATAAAGCATTTTTTACTTTTGCATACTGCACAACTTCTGTGTATACATTACAAAAAGACACAGAGAGAGGAAGAGACAATAAACAACTCATTGCTTGAGACTGTTGTAACAAATGAGGAGAAAGAAATGTTGCTCCTTTAAATTAAAGTAAAAAAAAATGTTGTTTGGAATTTCTTATTTGAATCTATTGTGGTATTTATTTCAGTTTTACCTTTTCCTCATAATCTCCAGACAAATTTACATTAGAAGTCAATTAAGGTGATAAAAAATATATATAAATTGAAATCAGAAGCAAACAAAACAAAGTTTGTGCTGACTTCACAAACATTTTATGTTACTATAAACATACCATTAATATTGAAACAAAGATCACACTTTTATGTTTTTTTCAACCACAAAAATAAAAAAAAATAAAAACACATCTTCCCCTGCTGTATAACCATCAGTCTCCTCAGCTCTCCACCCTCAAGTTGGGATGATCATTCCATCTCCATCTTCTCTATCCTGAGGTGCCTGCTGCCAGTTTATAACACCCTTCCTTTTAATTTTACACTTTCCACTGTGTAAGCATCCATCTCCGCTGTCTGCAGCAGCGTTGGGCGCTTCACAGCACTCTGATGTGCGAAACAGGCTGACGTGGAGTCTGCAACTGACAAGAAAAGCAAGCTGCAGCATCTATTGAAAAAGAAAAAAAAAAGTCTGTATACTACACTTTTATTGATGATTTAACATCCAGGGAATGTTTTATTTTTCCTCACAAAATCTGAAAAAAAAGGAAAGTGTGAATTGATGTTCATTTAGACATTTGCTTCAGTCAGTTTATATAGTTCAGTTTTGGTAGTTTTAAACAGCATATTGAAACTATGCTCTGATGTGACATAATACATCTTATCTTAAACAGATATCCAGTTACTAACAAGACATTTCATGTGCAGTATTTTGGTGAACATTTATATCTGCACATTTACATTCATCTCTGGCTAAATCTGGCAGTCGTGTGCTCTTGTAATATCAGGGCTTGATGCTGATAAATGAGGATCGAGGTGAATTTCAAGACTCAAGTGTAAAATCGGTAGATCATCCTCTTGTTCGACTCCATTAGCTTCATTGCTCTTTCTCTCAAGATTCCAAAATAGTTTTTGTGCTGGATGTGACACATGAAATATCACAAATTTAATCTTAATTTTGGACTCCAGGACCTTGTCTCCGGGAGCATCTTCCCATCACCCTCTGTTCTGCCGCTCTCTTTTTCTGCATCTAACAAAATTAATTACTGTATGTTTTATTTTATGAAGGTGTCAGGATGAAATGATGAATGGCTTGTAATATCAACGGATTAAAGGCACAATGTGATGAAGGATGCTCAGTGATAGTGCTTACATGCAGACACGCACACAGCATCCACACACTATCTCTGGGGCTATTGATATCAGGTTTCATATTTGATATTAACTACATGGGGGAGCGATTATGGCCACAATGTCATTACCAGTGGTACAGAGGCATAATGGGAGTGAACTTTTCAAAAAGGTCCTTATAATTGCTGCCAGGATCATTCTTGATAAAATCCAATATTGATATGTACACTGGTCCCCTCATTATGGCCACAGATGAAAAAGAGCATTTCAGCAGTATTTAATGAGCACTGGTATCAGTGAAGGTCATCTTAATGGGGTTCTACTTGCTTTTGGGAGCCAGAGGTAAAATTCTAATGAGAAATAGGCACAGCTACACAGCCCTCGTAATTTTAGCTGCAGCCGCGGATGCCATTTTAGTGTGGAATATCACAGGAGTCCTCTGTTGTCATTTGCAACATTTCATGTCAACTCAAGTCTGTTTTTTTTTCTTTTTTGACGCGCACGCAGATGAGCGCTCATTATCATATTTCAAATCCACTTGAAGCTCAATGTGGTGTTTATTAGAAACTGCATTTTATTCATTGTTTACTTCTGGATGGAAGGGCATCCAAACCACCTCGCAGAAACAATAAAATTTAAATCCCAGACCTTTGCAGAAAACGAGGAGAGGCAGCGGTGTTTGCACATGCATGTTTGGTTACTCAAGTGTTGATTTTGAATTTGCACAAGCAGGGCTAGAAAGATGCTTCAAGCCAGAGGGTCCTCCTTTAAACTTGGACCTTTCCTTACTGCAGTACAACGATGTTAAACTATTTACTTCCTACTATGATATTGCATCTGTTTATTTTTTTAAATTAGAAACAATGAATTTAGTTTTATGAGGTGACAACGTTTTGACTGGATTTTCCCAAGGACATTATTTGTATTTGTAAGTAACAGGGATTTTAGTGACTGGTGAATTTGGGTCATTTCACATAAAATTGTCATGATGCAAGTGGAGATTTCTTTGAACAAATTTGTAAATTAAATTACAGAATACAAATTATATTCAGTCTATAAAATGAACTACAGTATTTAGAAGAATATAAATTTGAAGTTATCAAGTGCTGATCAAGGACAGAACTGCTGCTTTTCATTATAAATGTCGTTTTGCAATTTCAATACTGCAACTTTACGTCTAAAGCAATAATTGTTTCTCATCTACCAAGTGTAAAGAATTTGAACTGAATTTGGACCAAACATTGAACTCCAAGGTGCAACCGCAGTGGATGGGAGTCCAAAGTAGAGCGAACATTTAAGTCAGTGGTGCCCAAAGTCGGTCCTCGAGGGCCGGCATCCTGCATGTTTTAGTTCTCTCTCTGATTTACCTGGATCCTATGATGGCTCATTAGAGCCCTAAGAAGAACTTTGACATGCTGAAAAGGTTGCTACCACCACCACCAAGGAGAGAACTAAAACGTGCAGGATGCCGGCCCTCGAGGACCGACTTTGGGCACCATTGATTTAAGTCATGCTCAAAAGTGTAGACTCATCATTTTTAACATGCACGTGATGGAGTGATCTCTGTTCAGCTCACCATGATTTCAGGACCACAAACACAATATTACAGGTTTACTGATCCGAGAAGTCATTGAAAAAGTGAAAGAAAAGGTGCTTACCAATTAGCTGCTTACATTTTTTGCAGCTGAAAAAAGGCCTGAATTGGACTGAAAGTTAATTTTTCTCCTGAGAAACTCATTGGTTTGGCTTGACACTTATGACAGAATAAAGCCTCTAATTTGCGTCAAGTTTTATTTTGCCATTTGATGTTCACATTGATTTCTTTTTTTTTTTTTTCGCTTCTGAGTTTTATCCTCCAAGAATGCTGATTGAAAAGAACTTCAAGAAATTCAGGATAATATGTCAGAATTAACAAAAACTAACCTTGATACAGCATATAATATTCTGGAACACTTAAGGCAAGACATTGCAGTAATTTCTGTGCACACACAATGTTTTATTTAACATTGTTGTGTGTAATTGCAGGTGCAGCTCCTACCTCTTAGTTTCTAAGTGTGGCCATGAAAAATTTTGCACCACAAAAAAAACAAAAAACAATTAGAACAACATACCCCTTAAAAATATAGGGGTAAGGCCCACAGATGAGGGGAATGGGAGATGTAAGTTTGGAAAACAGAAAAATACCCCTGAAAATAGAAAACTCCTATTTTTATAGCTCAGACATAAACTAAATTAGCTGTCATGCTTTCTGCCCCTCCTTTCCTCTTTGCTCTATTATTAACATTTTGTAGGTCATGTCAGTTTAAACAGGATCCTCAGATATTTTCACCATGACTTGTATGCACAAGGGAGATGAGCTCAAGGTTAAGAGTCACACAGCTCTTTTCCCTTTTTGGCCACCAGAATAATTTTCAAAGTCACGAATCATCAACATTCAACTTCCTATTCAAAACAGTTTCGACTCAAGACAACGATGAAAAAAGATTTAACCCAAACCGGCACAGGGGAGCTTAGGGGCACATAACCTTTGGGGAATTGAAATGAGCAATTTGTCAAATTTCATTCAAAGCAGTGAGGTGTTTAAAAGTGTAGATAAATTTCACTCAGTTTCCTTTGACTCAAATAGGAGAGCGCAGAGAAGGAAAGCTGCTCCATCTGATTTAGGTAGCTATGTGAAAATATGGGGGAGTTCTAGAGGTGATAAAAAAATCTGAGGCAGTGAATATTATCTTGTAGATAAGACAGGCACCCCTTTTTTTCCACAGGCTACATCCATTTTATTACGTCTGGCAGCAAATTAAGGTACCTGTAGAAAAAAAAAAAAAAAAGATTGAAAATGAAACCTGCAGCAAAGATTCAGCCTGATTTCTTTCTATTCTCCACACCGACATTAGACGGCACTTCTCACATGGGAGCCGCAGAAGATGACAATGAACCATAAAAAATGATATAGCTCAATAAAAGTACAAAAAGCCATGAGTTCATAAAGAAGACCTGGGAGCCATGTTAGGTTTGGTAACTCACAATTCTTTTCGTCTCCCTCGGCTGACTTTTAGAGATGATTACCTCGAATATTTATAGATGAAACACATTCAGGTTTGATGGAGTTAGTGTATCTGGATGCTTATGTTTACTGACTCCTGATAGGCTGATAGGATCTCTCTTTTTCCTTTACGAAAGACATACAAAAGCTTTACAAAAGTATTTATGCCCCCTGGAACTTTTCACATTTGTTTCTGTTACAGCTACGAGCCTTAGTGTGTTTTATTGGGATTTTTATGTGATAGATCAACTCAAAGTATTACATGCAACTGTTTATGTGTGGGAAAATGATATGTGGTTTTAATGAATTATTTTTCTCAAGAGTACCATGCTTTTATTTTGTATTTGCAGACCCATTTTTCCTTTTCAAATATCCAAAGTGGGTGTCTTTTGGGGTTCCTCTCTTCCAACTCCAGCTGTGTGATTTGGGTCATTTGTGCTGCTAGAAGGCGAATCTCTGCTCTATTCTGAAATCCATATATTTGCCCGTCAACCATGGAGAGCTTCACTGTCCCTGCTAAGAAAAAAAAAGCATCATGCATCTGGGCATGTTGAGTTTATGCTGATGCAATACATCAATAATAGCAAATGCTCAGCAACACAGGCTGGAGCTCTCTCCAGCAGTCATTGGGCGAGAGGCGAGGCACACCTTTGACGGGTCACCTGTCCTGTGTTGTCACAGAGACAACACAGAGACACACAGGACAAACCACCAGGGACACACACAGTTTGGCACAATTTAGAGAAACTATGTAGCTTAACAGTTGTGTTTTAGGGCTGCAGCAGGAAGCTGGAGTACCCAGGGAGATCTATGTACAATCAGCGAGCTCCAGGCAGAAAATGGAGGGATTCAAGCCCAGGACCTGCTTTCTGTCAGACATTTACATCTGCAAAAAAGCAAATAAACATAACAAGTGAAGTCTGCCCAATTTTATGATATTTTATTTCACCCATACAAAGGTTAAAAAGAATTATTTATTATCTTTGTCTTACACCATGATGATGATATGTGTGTTTTGATCAAGTGAGCATAGCCCACCAACATAGTCTATACACAGTGCCTAAAATTTTATGCTGCGGTGCTGGTTGCCCTGTTGATAGAATTTTCCACCTGAGCTGTGGATTTCTGCAGCTCCTCCAGGATACAATGGGCCATTCAGCAAACTTCCCCACAACTATATGTGTGACCTGTCTGGGCTAACAAACCCTCTGAGTCCTTCAAAGAGCATCTGGATTTATACTGAGATTAAACTAGGCTGTGTTTCTTGGATTTTGGTAGGCCTATTACATAAAATGCCAATGAAAACATTCAAGTTTGTAGCAAAGATTGAAAAATGCGACGTCAAAAACACATTTGCAAGGTAGTGTATGACCTATTATCAATTTAAATTAAGGTTCAGAAAACATAATTATCACTACTAATAGTACTGGAAAATGTTGGACATTGGTTCATGATGAAAATTAGAATTTTTTTCAGGTTTTATGGTCATCTCAAAAGCCAGGTGGGTTCAGGTAAACACAAATGCTGGTTCATGCTACAGTGAGACCATGCAAATAAATGAAGTTTTAGTACTAAATTCAAATTAAATTGAGCAAGCTGGTGAAGGCAGGCGCTGTTGAGCACCAACTTCTTCTCACTTCAAGCATCAGCGTACGACTTGAGCCGTGTGACCTCAGCAAAGAGAAAACCCTGATGCATACAGGAAATAATCAGGGCAGCACAGACAGGGCTCAGAGGAATGCTAATATTTTCAGAGTGCTTAAAAAACAATGCCACACACAGACACCGCCAAACACAGACCACTTCTACCCCACTCCTCATCCACAGGGTTCACACTTTAAACCACAATACATAGCCACGCATATATCACACGGCAGAGAAAGGAGAAACACACACACACGCACTCATAACCCCCTGACAAAATTCTCCCCAAGTGCATTTGCATAAAACATTAAGCTTAACAAAATGATTACACCTGACAAGTTGAGTTGGAGGAAGAACATCGCCTGTGGCAGCTGGTTACTTGCAGATCCTGCAATCATTCTCTCGTCAAGCAACTGTTTCATGGCTGCCTTTGTAGGTGCTGTCATGCCACCGCATCGAGATTAATCCTTCGCTTTTGTTTTTCTTTTCTCCCTTCCACCCCTCTCTGTCCCTCCCACAAATCCAATAAGTTGCCCTTAAATCAGGTTACCCTGCACCTTGCAGATAGCAGCATTGTGATGGATATACTGCAACGCATGCCAGGCAGCATGTTTTTATGTGGAAGTACTGTGAAATTGCACTGCTGTGATTTAGCATTATGGCGCTAAGTGTTTTTCGTGTAATGCAATTAAATGTGCATGTAAACCACCCCCACAGTCCCCAAACTATTGTGTATTCTATTTAATAATTTTTTACGCGCTCTTTTGTGACACTGCCATTTAACCTGGGGTAAAGTAGAATAATTTAGAAGAGTATTAAAAGAATAACTTTAGAGTGTTTGCTATGGAGAACACAAGCCGGATCATTTTGGAAAAAAGAGATGACAATCAAAACATTAATATCCTTCTCTGTCATATAAGCCTGCTGAAAATTCCAAGCTCAGAATACTTTGCTGAAGGATAGCTTGCAGATAAAGAAAGAGAGATTATTGCCTCCTTTCATTTCTGCCCTCCTGGCAGCGGTAGGTATGGTAATATGGGTTTTGAATATTTGCAAGCGTAAACTTAAGAAATGAGTGCTGATAAGGAGTGACAGCAACAGAGGCAGAAGATATCTTCAGCATGACAGGCGATGTCAAAAACCCCGGTGACGCTGTCACTGTGACAAACTTTTCAAAAGAACAATGCACACAAGCACGCCGTCATTGAAGTGCGCTGCTGCAAACCTCCCTGACAGTGTTGTCCCAGCAGTTAAAAAATGGAAACATCACCTAATTATGCATGCTATATTTTAAGCCAACGTATGTCAACATTCTGCCGACACACTGGGAAAATGAGAGATTAATACTGTAATACGAACAAGTTTTATTTACATTCAGACTAATATGTTGGCTTGAACTTTCTTTTTCCATTTTATTACAAAATTCAATGTCTTTCAATGTCTTGGGATTTTGACGATTTAAAGCATTTCACATAAAAAAATAACTTTAAAAAAATGTATTTCAAAAATGTATTCTGAAGACAAGGATCCCCACAGCATGATTCTTTCACTTCCACTATGGAAGTAATGTATTTATGGTGATGTGTGGTGTAAGTTTTCCACCAAACAAGCGTTTTGCACATAGGATAAAAAAGTTAAACATGCAGCAAAGGTCAAAGGGCATCAAGAGTCCTCTGTCTGTGGGTCGCGCACTTTACCCCTACGCCACCCCAATGACCTCCAGATCTCTTTTTTATGTTTATTTTTGAGTCACTAGTGATCTTTATTGACAATTGTTAGACAGAGAGGAAAGGGGAAGACATGGAGGACCAAATTCAAGGGTCGAGATTCAGATCCAGTTGAATAGTTATTTCTTTGTAGGTGTGCAGTTGTACCATATTATTTTTCCTTTTTTCAGATGATGCTTCCTGAGATGGTTTGAATATTTAATTTATTACCGAACTTTTCTTTAAATATCTCCTTCTTCTGTCACTAATGTTCTCTGATGGATCTCTGAGGCCCTCGCAGAAAATGTGAATTTATACCGAGATCAATTTTATTCGTAAAACATTTTCTTTTAAAAATCATGTATTTTTTATTCACAATTCACAATTCTGCACCACTTTGTGCCAGCCTTTCATATGAAAACGCAACAAAATGCAAGTTTTGTGGTTATAACATGGAAAATTTTGAAAAACATTTGCAAAGGTACTGAGTCTGTTGAGAAAGGACAGTACTGCAGAAACCTCAGCATGAACTGTTCACACCCTACACCCAGTGTTAACCTCCTCAAAAACAGGTGCTTGCCAAAAAATACAGGCTATTTTATTGGGTTCTGCTTGTCTTTTACTGTTAGCCATACTTTTACTGACATTGTCACAGACCCTCGTCACACCTCTGAGAGAGGCTGTGTGACGATCATTGACTTCTGAAAGAACCAGCTGGCCCATTGTTACGGCTCCGGCAGCTGTGTCTATTTTCATAACTTGTTCTTCTTTTGTTCTGCTGCACCTTCGTATTTAAGTATGGAGACAGGAAGACTGAGTTGTATTTCACAATTTTCATGAACTCTTACCCTCATGACAGCCTAATGCTTAAAAACTTTGATGCGCGGCGCGTGCGCCTGCATGAATGTATAAGGTCGTGCATGCTTTGCGCGTCGCTGTGCATGTCTGAGTGACTGAAAGGAGGAAGCTAAAGTCTGTAATCACCTAATCCAAACATACACCCGGGGAATCTCATTACTGGACCTAGCAGTTCCATTTGAACCTTATCTGGTTTCAATCAGCCGGTTCTGCTTTGTAGGAAAGTGCCGAAAGTTGATTCCTTTTGTCTAGAAGTCTGCGCTATCATTGCTCTTTTGTTTGTCTTGTCCATCACTGTGCTTTATAGCTCACAAGGTTTTTAATTTGTTATTAGACCAAGTTTAACTTGTAACAAAGAGTGGATTCTTGCAAGTAGCTGTGTGTGACATTAGGAGTTTTCCATCTGCAAAATGGATGTGCTGCCACAGGGAACTCCTGCTCACCCCACACCCTTCCACGCTTACCCCAGAACAGCTCCCCCCATCGACATTCAAACGGACATTAAAACGAAACCTGACCCTGGCCCTGGAATCTGTAAGGTGCTGTGTTTTTTTTCCCCCCCTTTCCATGATTTTTGCCTCAAACAGGGAATCCTGTTCAGTGTGTGCAAGCGTGAGTATGTGTGCTGCAGCAGCATCGATGTGGTCGGAGCGGGAGGTCAGACAGAGGTGAGCGCAAAGCGACGTCAGAGGCTGCAAGTGAACTGTCGCAGGAATCCCCAGATTAAAAAACTCCAGAAGGTTGAGAGTCGGAGATAATCACAGGATCTGGAATTCACAATAACAAACCGACCATATATCTACCTGTCTCCGGCCTTCCTCCTTGAGACGGCCAAAGGGTCAAACAAATGGCTGCATTCCATCAACAGCTCCATTTGAAAGAAAAAAAAAAGCAACAAAAATCTCCTGCATGGGTCCAAAAGAAGTGTTTAGTAGGAGTAAATATTACTGCAAGAGCTAAACTTTCTTACGCCTCTCAACCTCTTTTTTTTTCTTCTTTCTTGACACAGGGGAGAAGAACATTAAAGGGGTCGTTCAGGATTTTTGGAGGGAGGTTCAGTTAAATCATAACTCTCTTTAAAAAATTTTCAAAGCGGTTGTATTTTCTGACTTTTTACTTAGCAATATTTCTGTTTTATTGTGTTTTGAATTTATTTGTTTTACTTTGTAAAGCCCTTCGCTCAATGCGAGGTATTTCCAGAAAGTACTATATAAATAAAATTTGACTGATTAATTCATTTGGTCTGAGTCCAGATTAGTTACACCCCAGCCCCTACAACCTATTACGTCTTTCTTTTGACCGTTTATTAATTAATAATTGTTGTGTGTATGTGTGAGTGTGAACAAGTTAAAAAAGGTTTTGCTCTGTGCATGAAAGTTTGTGTTGTACCTGCAGTAGAAAATTCTTAGCATCATAGCCAAACCTAGTAGCAACCAAAACTGAGTAAACCCTATTAACGTCCTCTATTAAATATACTGAAACTGAGAGTAACTTTACATGCTCAGTTCTCAGTTTGTATTTTAAACCATAAGACCATTGCTGGCATCTGATTTAAATAATTACTAGCTTTTGTGTAAATTACAGCCTAATGTGAACACGAGTTTAAAACAGATGTCTTCAACTCCAGTCCACAAGGGTTGGTGTCCTCCAACTTTAAGATGTGTCCCTGGTCTAACACGCTCATATTAAATGGCTGAATCATCTCCTCGGCATATTCTCCAGAGTCCGGCTAATGTCCCAATCATTCGACTCAAGTGTGTTGAAGCAGAGACGCTTCTAAAAGTTGCACGACACTGGCCAGAGGGCTGGAGTTGAAGATCTCTACTTTAGAATTTTATAAAACGGTGTTACCATTTTTTGGATTAGAGTGGTTTTAAGGGGATCCACGAGTTGTAGGCATCATATTGGCTAACCTGTGATCGGTAAAGCAGTACTGCAGCAACAACGTGTAATGGGCTGATAAATAATAATAATTTAATTTTAGAAGACAACATATTCCACAACCAAAGAATTCAATTTTGTGGATTCATGACATGTACGAGTGCGGTTTTAACTCTGCAGGATCCCAACTGTAAATATATGTATCGCAGACTTTTGTGGCCCGGGTTAAAGTGCTTCCTTTGAGACAGAGGAATGGACTGCAGTGATTTCTGGGTTGAATTAACAATTGAGCTGTGGGAGCTGTGACTTGTGTCTGAAGGCTGGAGGGCTGAGGAGCCTAACACTGCGAGAATGATTTACATAGCTGTGAGAAAGTCCAGGATCTAACTCGCCCCAGATTTCGTCCTTGGGGAGATGTGTTGAAGGAGTCACAGCACTGTGATATTTTTTGGATTTATGTTCCCCACTGAACCCTTCCGCTACTCCCCGACAACTTTGTTATTTATTTCTGACTGTTGTGATTATTTGCTTTAGCACGGTTACAAACAGGGTGTATTCCATTGCTATTCTGCACCAGTTTGCATCTCTGAGATTATCCTCTGTGACTGTCTTAACTATAGATGTCCTTGTTGTTGCCCATCCAGATACTGTTGAGGATAATTTGTCCTTTTGGTTCCCACTCTGGTTCTCAGCGAGGGATATTACCTTACAAAGAGGGCACGAGTTGCCAATCGAAAGTAAGTTATTTCGTCAGAGAAAAGTGTTGTAAATAGCCCGAGGGTAGGATAAAATAATGATATACTGTTTTATCCGGAGGGAAACTCCATCATGAGGCAGAATCAAATCCTTGCAGATAAAAAAAAAAAAATTCAAAAATGCTTTCAGAGGATGTATTTCATCATGTTGTATTACCACCGTGGATTGTACCACTACTGGATGGTTTTCATGTTCACGCACTTCACATAGCGGACACACTGTACCAATATTCCTCGAGGATGGCGCAGGAGGTTTAGGGCTGCAGGGCATATCTAAATTCAGCTATTGATTAATGCTGCTGCATGAGAAAACAAAACCCCCCCTTTAAAGACATCGTCGTCTGCAGATCCACAGCAGAATGTTTAATTCCCATCTTCTCTGCTGCATTCAAATTATATGCTTTCGCAGTCAGAAATCGAAAGGTTGTAAAAATTGACTTCCTTTACAGGCAAAGGGAAATAAATTTCAATAGTATTGACAGCAGCCACGCAGAAAAGCTATTGCGCGGCATTTAATTATTGAAGAGATTGATCAAGAAAGTGATTTGTTTGCTGTGGTTTGGTTAAAAGACCTAATTGAGTCACTGTGTTCTGATCATTTGGTCTTGATCAGAGTGCATGATTGAGAGGAATTAACCCAAATTATTTTCCTGCAAAATAAGTGCATGTATTTCAATCCTTGGACCTCCCTAACACATGATATTTATGAATTATTACATTTTATGTTGGTTATTTTAGTGAAAACATAGATTTTATACTCGGCAACAATTGTTGCCGGTGGGAAAATGCATAGTCTAAATTACACAAATCTGGCCTATTAATACATATTAAAAAATAAGAAAAATCATGACATGCATAACCTATTATAACAAAGAATAGTTACAAGAGTGTTCAGAAATATTTTAGATACATAAATATTCAATGCTACATCCTGCAGATGTCATTGCCTCAATGTGCCAAGTAACCTTTGACCTCATTTCATCTATGAGGCAAAGTCAGGTGAAAATGTTATTATGAACAAATCTGCACCTGAGAGGAAATTTTCCCTGTTCCACCAGACCAAGAACTACACCTTGTCCCTGTCCTAAACTAGTTTCAGGCGTGGCGTCATCTTGTAGTTGTCATTCAGTGCATAGGCCACACTTTGTGTAAAGGATCGCCTTTTGGGGGGGTGAAAAAAGGGAGGGTTTAAACTGTGGGAACCACAGTGATGTAGAAGATATCATTTTGAGGTTCCTTCAGGTCTAGAAGATCTAAAATATCTGATAGTTTTAAGCTGTGTGTGAACAGCAAGATATATAGAATAAACAGCAAAGCTATGGACACATAGTATAGTGCTGTGTATGTATTATGCCAGCGGCAACAATTGTTGCCATGCTTACATTCACTCTTCTTATGATCAAAATATGGATAAAGGGATACAATTTTCTTTATATATCAGTAGAAGACACTTGAAAGAACATATGATGAAAATATTTTATTTATATTTGTTTATTTAAATATTTTACTGACTTCCTCTTGTACATTTACGTCCAGCGTCACAGGCAGGAAGTAAAGAGGTCTGGTAATGTGACCTTTCACACTAGATACATGAAATTGATATTGCTTAGAGTAGACACATTATTATTTTATTTTAAACTTCAATTAGCTGCCAAAAATCAAAGCAATTGTTCTAGAGCTTCCAGAACTTACAAAAAATGTCTGGCAACAATTGTTGCCAGTGGGATTAAACGGGTTAAGCAGTTAAGTTAGCAATGATTTGACTTTATATAGTTATTTGTGAGCAAAATGTACTTCTACAAAATTAACACATTCTGGTTAAAATTAGAACAGTCACTCAATTGCTTTCGAAGCCATTGAAATTTTTCTTTAGGAAAACAAACAGAAGCCAAAAAAATTATGTTGAAAATCAAAAAGGCAAGAATCTAACAATGGCTTAATTTGCTGCTGATACTTATTAAAATAAACATGACATGTTTATTCATTACATAGTTGGAATGAAAGCTGAAATATATTTGGTGAATTAGGGTCTGTCTCAGATACAATTACATTTTCTGAGGTTTAATGTCCAAGCTTTTTGGAGATTAAATGACATCTTATGAGCATTTTAAGAGAGTTTTAGCTTGTGTTTTGTGATTGTTGTGTTTTCTGGTGTGTTTAGTTTCTGTTCTGCTATTTCTTCCGGTCTTCTGTCTTCCTTCTCAGGTTTCTCACTCAGCCGCTGTCACTCGGTTAGTTAATCTCCCACCTGTCTCTTGTTCCATTGATCACCTGTCCTCAGTATATCTTCCCCCCTCAGATTTACGCTCATTGATTCGTGTTTTGGATTATGAACTCTGTATTTTAAAGGTTTTTTTCCTATTTAATTGGCCTTCTGCCTTGCCAGTATGTAAGTCCTACAGACACAGAAACTGAAAAAATATATAAAGCCAATCTCAGACAGAAACCTGGAGCTTCAAATTGCAGACACCAGTCAAAGTGTCTATGATGCATTATCCTGCTGAAGGTGGCCACTTGCACAGTGCTGTGGTGTTGCCATTGAATGACTGTGCCTATTAAGGCAATTTTGGTTGGTGGTACATGTTAACTAACAACCATGTGAATGTGAGGATTCACGGTTTCCCAGAAAAATGTTGATAATTGATGTTCTTCACCTTTGCCCAGAGATGGGGACTCAAGTTCCTCTTAAGTCACAGGTGCTTGATTCATTGTGCCATTAAGCTCCTTGTTAGAGAACATCAAATTGTCCAAAAAGTACTGAAACTTTGAACAGTTGGAATTTTGCATACAAAAGTTTAGAGGAAGTGTCCCTGTAAAGGTAAGAGTGAATTTTAGGTTCATCCTGAAATTTCACCTGAAATAAGAACATCCCTAATTTTTTGTGAGAATTGAATGAGCTCAATTTCCTTTTTTTAAATTTTAAGCTAAATCCCCATGTTACACAAAAACACAAATAGAGGGCAGAAGTAAGGCAGGCAGATATTTTCAACAGAAAATAGGTCTTAAATCTTCAACTTGGTCTGATTGTCTAACTTTTTGGGATTAATCGCATTCCAAAAGCAAAGCTGGAGCTCTAAGTTTATTTTTCCATAGAATAAGTCTGGAAGGAAGAATCAGACAGCACAACTGGAAGAAATTATCAGATAAAGAGCAGAGGGAGATAAAAATAGCGGTGAACTATGGGGGAAATAGAAGTGAAGAGGAGTGTCAGTGAAGTACACCACAGGGGAAAAAAAGAGGGGGTTGTGTGTTCATTTTCTGGATAGATAGGTCAGATGGAATGGAACCATGCGTCACAATGAAGGCAGCTGTGCTTTTGGCAAAGACTTTGTTAGCACACATGAGCCCAGCCATTTCTTCGTCCAAAAGCCACATACACACCCCTTCTCACTCACACACACACACACACGCACACCCCTACAAAAACAATCTAAATAGTAGAAGTTTTCATGGACAGGTGATAGCTAGCTTTACTTTTAGCTTTTTGCTGCAGGCCTGGATGAGCTCAGTCAGTGGTTTCTTTTTCCTTAGCAGGGATTTAGGCAGCAGAACCTCCAGGCATGGGGCCATCTAAGCAGCACAAAGTCCAGGAAATGGTTTAGAGTAGCTGTGATGTTCTTTTCCAGATAACACTGTTGGCCTCTGCTTGTGTATTTCTGGTTGTCTTTCACTTAAAGCTTTCATAACAAAAAGCTTTTCATAAATTGTGTTCCCCATAGATGTCAGATAAATTTGGGTTAGCTTTGGTTTATTTAGGTTTAGCATAAATTTAACCATTGAAATCAGTTAAAACATACAGAAGTTGATTGCTGGCTTGTTATTTTCAAAGAGTACTGTTAAGCTGACAAATGAGCCTCATTGGGAGATATATTCTATCTTAATTATCATGACTGTGGTTTGCATGTAGGACAGAAGGTTAAATTTTGGTCTCATCAAACCAGATCACCTTCTAACTATCTTCTGAGGTTTTCACAGCACAATTGTATTTGTGTCAAGGCTAAAATATACAAAATTTGACAGTTTATAAATTAGGCAGTTGGTTTCATTGTGCTTTATTTGGTAGAGTTACAGAAAAGGGGGCTGAAACAAGTGTTTGAAAACCAAGCACAACTTTCTTTCAACTTCACAATTCTGCAATTCTTTGTTTTGGCCTGTCTCTAAAGAGCAAAACACAATGCAACATTGGAAAAAATTCCCATGTGTTGCAAAACTGAACACTTTTGCAATCCACTCAAAAAGTTGTGTTTGTCACATGTTATTCTAAACAGTTACATTTCGGTTTATGGAGTACTCAGTGTTGGCAAGTACACTGACAAAAACAAACTGTTATCTTTGGAAGTGTCTTTATTGCACTTAGTCACATGTACATTTATCATGTGGTAATAAATCTTTGTAAGTGAAGGATGTTTAATGACTCTGAGAGACAGTGGTGTAAGTGCTCTGTCCTCTTCGTTAGACGGGCTGTGATTCTAGTTGCCGAAGACAGAGCTGCGGCTGGTATTTTACTTTACCAGGCCCAACACTCCCCTGGGCTCACTATAATGGAATGCTCTGCATGAACGCAGGCCCTGGCCTCCTCTGGGCCTGTCTGCGTCCAGCAGTTTATGGAGCTGCTGCATATAGACTGACTCTGACTGACAGCCTGATGTGTGCTTGTTGCTTCGTACCTTCCTGTTTGAGACTGTTTAATCTTTCTCTACGCAACGCACGTTTTGTCAAAGTTTATACTGCTCTTTGTCATTTTGTGTAAATATAGACTTAAAAGATACATGGAGCATGCTCTGTTACTATTATGTTTCCTGGATCTCTGTGACTTTAGTCAGAAAATACATCATTCAGCAGAAACATCAATGGTCGGTGGAGTTGTTTAATATTTCCTTTCCTCTGTAGACATAGACACAAAGGAAATATCCATCTCCTGGGATCCTGACCCAGTAGGAACTATCCATATTTCAGTCGGAACCCTAACAATGACATTTGAACAGGGGTGAGAGGGTGCTATTTGTAGAGTCAGTTCAATCCAAGTCACTGGCCCCAGATTTTAGTCCATTTTTAAATAATCATCACTAACAGTTTATATCTTTAGAACCTTACATCATTTCCTGACTCCCCATTTTTTGCTTTTGATCATGCTCTCCCAATCTGCTCAAACACAAGCTCACGCCACACTGCGACTCCTCCATTTTTCTCTATTCTACTAACACTAATGAGTCTTTCAGCTAAGCGATGATAGACTTGTATTTATTCTCCAGGCTGACAACTTTAGGGAGTGGATATCTGCTCTCAGTGCCTGGGGCCCATGCCAGGAACAGATCAGCCATAGCTCCGTGCAGCTAGAGAGGAATGGGGTAAAATTGTTTTCCAGCATCCCAGCTTCCTGTCCAATTTTACTTTAAATATCCACAACACGCATAACTTCAATTTCCCTGTAGGCACTGTCACTACTTGATTCCCCCACCCACAACAATTACCCTATGTTTACAGTTATGCCCATCCTCAAATGTATACACACGCAAAACTAATCCGGTTTGCTCATAACACACAAACAATGGAAAATCTCTACACATGACCCCTCCCCAGGGGTACCACTTACCTCCTGCTTCGGTAAACAGGGAAAAAACTGCCAAAAGACAGACAAAAGCATCACAGAATTGAGTTTTTTTTTTTTTTTTTTTCTGTTTTGCTTGAGATATATGTTGTTGAGAAACCTATGGTATGATATGCTAAGTGCTGGGCTGAAGAGGCGAAGCAGCAAAGTGAGACACATAAATCTGACATGCAGCATGTGAGCCCATTAATTCAACTTTGCAGGCCATGTAGATGAGAGAGCTGGGGGCCTATCCAAACACTGTCCCTCTGCAGCAGGGCTCCGAGCCCTCTGAAGCACTCACTATTTACTGTGGGCCTGTGTTTGGACTTGTGCCATGTAACACTTTGACCTAGCAAGAGGAGATTGCTCAGACTTGTATGCAAGAAGGAAAACAGTGAGCTATTGTGAGGCTCTGAACAGCAGGGTTTGGTTTTCTTAGACTTTATCAGCTTCTCAGCTTACTGACTTGTGTGATTAGTTGTTTTTCCAAATCTTAATCCTACTTTCCTGTTTGACCTTCTTCCATTATTTTTCAGGAAAACACCATAAATATATCAAATGGAAAAGTCTAAGGGGATGAAGCAGAGTTAGATATAGATTCATAAAACTTCAAATATTTACTTTTTACTTATTAAGCGGTAAAAAGTAAATAGGGAATCGAACCTGCTGAAGGGTGAAACAGCTCCTTCCTGACAGAAGAGTCCCTGGAGTGAAGGTCATCTGGGAGGGCATGAATGGTGACCTTTGTGGCTCAATTTGTGCAAGAACATGCAGAACAAATTGAAGCACCAGATATAGCTTTGTATACCATATGAACTGGCTGAGGCAATATTACCATCCTCATTTAAGGCTAGATGTCCCTAATTACTTTGGGCATCTTGAACATCTTGTTCTTCATTAAGCTGTATGTTCACAACAGTTCTCTCAAGTCTTCACTGAATGGAATGGCTTTGGATTTTATTTAGGCCTGTCAGGGTAGGGTGGGGAGATTCAAATGCACGCCACATTGTTAAAATTTTTATTTGTAAAAGGAGAAAAAAAAGTTTTCCTTTTTTTTCTTTAGCTTGAAGACATGCTGCAAAGTTCACAAGGCCGGGAATTGAACCTGCGACGGCAGCTGTCCTCATCTAGGACTAAGGCCTCCTTACGTGGGTTGTGCTTAACCCTTCCGCCACCACAGCAAACCAATAGGAAGCTACTTTTTGTTACCACTTAACAATAAGGCTCCCCGTATAGATGTCTAATTAACAATTTGTAGATATGTTATCCATTCAACTACAAACACTTTATAAATTGTTAATAACTATTTATTATGCATTAATTAAGGATGAGAAGGAGACTACATACCAAAAGGTTATGTTTATAAATGCTTATTTTGCTTACAAGGTAGATAAAATTTATAGGTGAACATTCTTGGCTCACTACTTGTGAAGAAACCAGTAGATTTTGTCTTCTTCTCATCCTCAATTTCTACACAAACAGTTAGCAATGATTTATAAAGTGTTGAGATTAATTAATAACATAAAGTATTTGTTAGCCATCTATAAGGGCAGTCTAATTGTAAAGTGCTACTTAATATTCCTTTGACTCCACAAGTCTGTGTTGCTATCACATATAATTCCAGTAAAATACTTTGAAATTAAACAAAATGTGTAAAACATTTTTACAATGCACTGTATGCTGTTACTATAAATAT